>VIAB01001689.1:105899-122370 GCA_009801035.1 Oophaga pumilio | reverse complement strand
ATATATGGTACTGTATGAGGAGTGTACAACTGTATACGGTGTAGAGAAAAATTTAAATCTCCATATATATATCAGAAGCGTACAGCTGTTTACGGTGTAGGGGAAAATTTAAGTCTCTGTATATATTTCCAGAGTCACACATAAACGCTCACTCAGTATGGATTTGACCGTAATACAAAGAGCAGATATACGGTACTGTATCAGAAACGGACAGCAGTATACAGTGTCGGGAAAAATTTTAATCTCCGTATATATTTCCGGAGTCACACACAGACGCTCTCTCAGTATCAATTTCACTGTAATACAAAGAGCAGATATACTGTACTGTATCAGAAGCGAACAGTTGTATACTGTGTAGGGGAAAATTTAAATCTTCGCATATATTTCCGGAGTCACGCACAGACGCTCACTCAATATGGATTTGACTGTAATACAAAGAGCAGATATGCGGTACTGTATCAGAAGCGTACAGCTGTATATGGTGTAGGGGAAAATTTCAATCTCCGTATATATTTCCGGACTCCAACACAGATGCTCACTCAGTATGGATTTGACCGTAATACAAAGAGCAGATATATGGTACTGTATCACAAGCGTACAGCTGTATACGGTGTATGGGAAAATTTAAATCTCCGTATATATTTCCGGAGTCACACACAGACGCTCACTCAGTATGGATTTGACCGTAATACAAAGAGCAGATATACGGTACTGTATCAGAAGCGGACAGCTGTATACGGTGTAGGGGAAAATTTAAATCTCAGTGTATATTTCCGCAGTCACACACAGACGCTCACTCAGTATGGATTTGACCGTAATACAAAGAGCAGATATACGGTACTGTATCAGAAGCGGACAGCTGTATACGTTGTAGGGGAAAATTGCAATCTCCGTATATAGTTCCGGAGTCACACACAGATAGCATGTATTTGTCCATGATACCAGCCGGTACATGGTAGTGTGTGAGGAGCGTACAGCTCTATACGGTGTGGGAAAAAATGAACGCTCGGTAACTGTGCAGAAAAAAAGAATAAAAGTGTTAGTGCTGTGTAAAAAGCAGTCTGCACAGCAGTGTACACACAGCAATACAGCTATCAGGCAGCCTAATAACCAGCGCTGCTGCACACAAGAAAATCCTCCCCTGTCACTGCACACTAACTGTACAGCACAATTACTATCAGCACAAGCACAGAGAACTTCTCTTTCCAGCCCTAACTCTCTCCCTACTGTTAAACAGCGTACTCAACCTCTCCCTACTGTTAAGATCGGCAGAAGTAAAATGGAGGTCGGCACTCAGGGCTTTTATAGACACTATGACGCCCCCCAAAGCAAGCCAATCACTGCAATGCCCTTTTCTAAGATGGTGGTGGACGCTGCCCATGTCATCTCCTTGCCCAAAGTGTACGTCCTTGCTGATTGGCTGAAAAAAGGCGCCTGCAAGCATTATGGGAAAACCGACTTTGGCGCTCGTTTTGCCGAACTCATGGCCGACTTCACGTTATGGTCGGGTTCGCTCGGTGAAACCCGACTTTGGCGAAAGTCGGCGACTTATGAATCTGACTGACCTGTTTCGCTCAACTCTAGTATACAGCATTTCTATTACTGACAATTTTTGTATTAAGGCATTAGTTTTGTAACTGCTGAATGGATAATTACCATATATGCTATTCATCGACCTATTGACAGAACATTGGGGAATATTTGTCATTGCACTCGTGTCAGACTTTATTGCACAACCACTTTTAAAAGAATTGCATTCATGCTGACCATATCATTTATCAAGTTCGGAACTATTTTTTCTGACAGTGTTGTATTTTGTTTTGTAAGTTTTATAAAAAGAGTCCATTTCATCAACATTGCATGAAAAGTAACTTAAGCCCCCAAAAAATGTAGGGACACCTTGCAGTGTTATTTCAAAATGTCTTTACATTAGTAAATATGCTTTACAATGTCCAGTTTGCGTCTATTTTCTTTCTACTATTTTCTTAGTCTTCTATTTTTTTGTTATATTATCAACCTGTATGAACTAGAAAGGTCTATTGAAAACTAATACTTATTGGACTGACTTGTGGCAATTGTGGGTCACCAAATTGTTTTATACTGTGAGACCGTGATACTATGTGTGAGAATGCTGTATGCTTTCCTATGCAAATTGCCTCTTCAAACAAAGAGGACTTGTACTCTATAGCACCACCTGTTGGAAGTAGCGATCCTACAAGTCACAATCAACCCTTTAACGAGTCTTGTAATATGACTTAGGATAAAAGCCAAATCAGAATCTCCATTTGCAGACACGGTGTTTCGGACTGTTGGTCCTCGTCAGTGCAAAGTAGGAGAGATCTGATTTGGCTAGATGAGAGGCTCTGGACTGGGGCCTGGGGGGTAAATGCTTTCCTATGCATTTTTTTATTCAGGTGTCCGCACCAAAATATTCAGTGTCATTTTGCCCCAATTACTTGTTTTTTGGATGCAGAATTTTGAATGTGTTTACGCTATGTGATTTGAAGATCTATGATGTGAGGTAAAGAAGCACAACCCCATCCCTTATTAGAGTCAAAATGAAAGGTGTCATTTTTTTAGGGATAATTATAATAAAAGTTACCACACAGTGAAATCCCAGCACAGAAAGGGAACAGGGGCAATCAGTGATGCACAAATTGTGAATTTTTTTTATCTAGCATTACGATAAACAGAAACTATTTGACGTTTCGTCCTACTTAGTGGTCTTTTCCATGGCTATCTCTTTCACATACAATTAGAATATTGGTTATATAAGTGGAGATCAAAAATTGGGACAGGGAAGAGATATGATCAAAACCAAGTGTACACATTCAAATTTGGTAGCTACTATGGTCTTTCTCCCTAGCACAAGTTTATTAGAATTGTGTTGCCGACTTGTCTTCAATCTTTGTAAAATGGAAGGTGCAACATCATCTGATTGTATGGAGATAAAAAGATATGTTTATTATTCTGCTTATCACATTTTATTACTGACATGGTATTAGTGATACTCAAGAAATGTTTTAAATTCTATATAATCCGAAAGGCTAAAATATTGCATGACTTTTCCAACAGAATTCAATATGTTCCTCGTTTAACATATGTTCACATTTTATTCCATATGGAGCAAGAATATTTTAGTAAAATAAAGTTAGAAAACAGGGGGCTTAACCTTAAACTTGTAGAATAAAAGATTAGGAGAAATATTAGAAAGTATCACTGGACACTTGGGACAGGTTTCCAGCAGATGTGAGTATTCTACTTTAAACCCAAATGTCCAGATTCTTTTAACCTACTTGTCTGCATGAAAATTGGCATCTAGCAAGATATCAGTGAGGTGAACTTCTGGGATATTTCCAGGGAACTGCTCGGAGCAGTTTAATAATGCAAGGTTATATTTTCCAGGTTTTCTTATAACATTGGCCAAATAAACTAAAGAATGACTCAAAACTTGGAAGTTACCACATTTTCAATGTGTAAACCGTGAGAAAATGCATAACCCCGTCTATAATCTCATCATCATAATAATAGGAGTAATAGTAGTAGCACCAGATTAGGTTCTGGATGATCCAAGTAGTTCATTGTACCTGGTAAGAGAAGAATTAAGCAAAGTACTAGTTAAAATGTTTCATTGCTCAGGTCGTTCTTCCATCTACTGCAGTAAGGATGTGTTCGCACCACTGTATTCATACCTTTTGAAAGGTATTGTTTTCTTCATTTTTTTTAAAACTTTTTCAGCCAAACAGGATACAAATGTATAATACAGGCTGCTTTTTGTACTTTTAAAGAGCAGAATTCAACATATCCTAATAGAGAGAAAGCTACTACTACTCTGGGAGCCATCAATGGAGCCCTGATTTGTCATATTTTCTAGATACATTAAGAAATCCATGAATCTGGGTTTAACAAAGACATGCCACTGTACAGAATTAGCCTTTCTATATTTAACAGCTCGTCAACTATACCATGTCACAAAAAGATATCACGGTTCAGAAACGGTATCTACATGCTTAACAAAGCCAAATTCATTGAACATGTCAAGTTAGTTGTTGAGTTATAGTTTTCTGTGTCAAGACATTTTGCTACATTGTGATATTATTGTCAATGATTTATCTCCTATTTTCTAACTGCAATTTTCTTTGTGCAGATTGTCACAGTAAATTGTGCTCGGCTTATTAAGGCAGATCATCATGCTACAAATGGTGTGGTCCACGTCATCGATAAAGTAATCACAGCAGTCACAAATAACCTTGATCAAGTGGTTGAAACTGAAGAAAGTCTTGAAACTTTGAGGGTATGTTCATCGTTATTGTGCATTGTCAGTTATATTTCTTAAAACCACATTTGTGGCTCCTTTATCCTAACAACAGTACCCTAAAATTACCAAAAAGGACAATTATAGGTTGTGGTAGCACATATTTCTTTAGTTGTGGTGATATCGGCTGGATGTTTTTGAATAGTCTGACCAGACTACAGTTATTTTAATGAATGGCCACTCCATAACTAATCATTAGGTTGTGGTGGTTTACCGTGAGAACTGCTTAGAATTGTATGAACGAAAAACCTTTGGAAGTCTGGCTTTTACAATTGCACTGGACTATACAAAATATGTTAAAACATCTCATTATACAGTCTGTTTTCTGATAGATGCATAAGAATGTAAAACTATGAAATGCTATAACTCCCCCTTCTGTATATATAGCTAATCTCAACATAGCACTAACTGCCTATGTGCTAATTGCTCAAGAATAGATAGAAGCAGATGGATCCATGGAGGATAGAGTTTAGAGTTTTCCTAAAATCTTTGGATTCATGCAAATTCGTATATTTTGAAATGTTATTCTAAAAACCTCTTGTCCTTCACCATTTCCAACACTGCTGGAGCATTAGTGAGTATGGAATATTCATTTTGCATTGCTTCACAGGTGGGCTACCCCAAAATGCCTTGCAGATTTGCGATCTTACAAATTGTCATACCTTGTATGTTGGTGATCAGTATCTGGGCCATTAATGATTAGCAGGTCCCAGTGGAGCAACATTTGTTTGGCGTTTTCCAATCTCTCATTCCTGTGAAAAAGAAAAAGTGTGAAAACTATTATGGTCAATGGACTCCTCTCTCTCTCGTCTGTAAAACATAGCCTCTTATGGTCAGCAAAGCTCTCTCGCTCCTCTCGATCAAGTGTATTTTACAAGCAATTAAAAGTTTTCCAGTATATAGATTGTGTGAATGTCTTCACAAATCGAATTTTGAGCAAAAATTTAATGAATGCAAATTTCAAAAGATCTGCTCATATTTACTCAAGGAAATAAAAACTGGTTTGAGTGCTTATATATAGCTCAATCTAGAGGAAAACAGAGTTTTTTCTACAATTGAAGATGATCTGCAATGCAAAGGAGACTGTATGATCCAGAGTCTTTGGATCCTCCTTACTTTCAGAGTTTATAGTGATGAGGAACTTGTACCGGTATATCTCCTAATGACATTCCTAATATATTGAAGAGTCTAAAGTGCTCAAGAGCAAAACCCTCAGGTTTATTCGCTGCCTGACCAACCATAATCCCTGACAACGGAGAATGTGTTCTCCAAACAATGTTGGATGAACCCTGACAAGCAGGACACGCCATTGTTTGTGACGTCACAACTAGTGAGGAGCATTCTATCCAGTACATATTTTGCTGAACGCCAACTGCCAAAGACCTTTATACAGTATCATTATATGTTCCAAGTGGACATTTGAGACATCAAAACACCAAATTACAAATTCAGCAGTAAATCAAACAATTTTGGTAAGCTGGTAATACAAGAGAAGCCACTGTAAGGCAAATTCGGTATAGTGTATTTTGCATCACTGATCATCTTGAATGGTAGGAATAACTATCTATGATTCTATGATTTTATTCTAGATCCAGTTAAAAAAAAGTGCATGTATACCAGTTTTTGCTTCTGTAGTAGAATATAATATGCAGAATCTTAAAACATCTCAAAATTATGCAGGAGCCTCACCTTAATGTGATCATGTATAATGAACAGTGTGTAGTTGATTGTAGACTAGCAATCAAGGATGTCATAAAATCAAGATCTCCTTTATTTATTTATCAAACAAGATCCAACAGACAAAATAAAATCAAAGGCGCCACTGCTATTTCAAGTGGGAAACCCTTTCATGATGCTTTGGGTTGGTGCAGTTTAATCTTGTTTGTTTATTTGTCTAATCTGACACACAACCAAGAAGATAATGATTTTCTGATGTCATCGAATGCTGATCTATTGGCTGGGTCTCACATAGCGATACACCAGCGATCCCGACAACGATCAGGATCGCTGGTGTATCGCTATATTATCGCTGCTGAGCTGCCAAACAGGCAGCTCAGGCAGCGATCAGCACAAGGACACTGCGGGTAAACATCACTAGTTACCCGCAGTGTACCTTGGATACCAGCGCCCTGATGCAGGGAGCTGGTAACCAAGGTACACATCGGGTTTCCAGGCGCTGCGCAGGGCGCTGGTATCCAAGGTACACAGCGGGTTTCTAGGCACAGCCCCGCGCCTGGAAACCCGCTGTGTACCTTGGTTACCAGCGGATCGCTGGTCTCCCGCCTGTCACACGCAGCGATGCGTGCCTGTCAGCGGGAGACCAGCGATCAAAAAATGTCCAGACATTTCAGCGACGATCAGCGATACCCGGCAGGGGGGCTGATCGTCGCTGAATGTCACACACAGCGATATCGCTGGTGAGCTCGATGCTGCGTCACAAAACTAGTGACTCAGCACCGATCTCGCTAGCGAGATCGTTGTGTGAGACGGGCCCTTATGATTAAACTCTCTCCAAACATTTGCACAGAGAAGTCATGCCTGCTGTTCTTGTAAAGTACACTTAATGGAGTGTGTGGAATCACTTATTGAGGAGGAGTTTAAGGGCTAAGGTTTCCCCTTCTCGATAGTGACATACCTACCTGACATGTCTGTGTAATGAGACTTATAGGACATGCAATGCTCCTCTGGGGAAATTAAACATGCAAAGGACTAGAACTCTAGTGCCACCTATTAGAAGCAGCAATCCTAAAAGTCAACATCGACCCTTAACAAGTCTTGGCATATGACTTAGGATAAAAGCCAAAGCACTTAGGAGCAATACCCCAAAACATATATCAGCAAGGACAAATTATGCTTTTTTATCGCCTAAGTCATATGGCAAGGCTCATTAAAGATCTGATATTGACTTTTAGGATTGCTACTTTCAATAGATGACATTGGAGTTCAAGTCCTTTTTCTCTCTGTAGAAGCAAGTTGCATGTTAAATAAAAGGGGTGAGCTGACTATCTGATATCACAATGAACACTATAACACTATGTATTTTCTCCTGGAAATTGAAGTAAAAAAATGTTACTCATTTGTTTTACATTTAATTACTTTTCCAGACGGCTGTGGCTGCTGCAGGTCTTGAAACCCTACTGCAGTCAGAAGATAAACATTACACTCTTCTTGCTCCCACCAATGAAGCCTTTGAGAAAGTTCCAAAGGAAACTTTGACCAGAATCCTTGGCGATCCAGAAGCACTTAAAGGCAAGATAGCCATGTAGCACCTTTTATTTTTTTCATACAATAAGCTATATATTTTTTTCAAAAGTGTAGATCAATAAAAGTCTGCTTTAATGTTTTACCAGGGTTTTCTACATATTTAAAATGATAGACTGGCAAAAGGAAGATTTATATCCTTAAATACTATATCATAAAGCTCTTTAACCAACAGCTGGAGAGCCATATCTTAAGGCTGGGTCTCACATAGCGATACACCAGCGATCCCGACAACGATCAGGATCGCTGGTGTATCGCTATATTATCGCTGCTGAACTGCCAAACAGGCAGCTCAGGCAGCGATCAGCATAAGGACACTGCGGGTAAACATCGCTAGTTACCCGCAGTGTACCTTGGATACCAGCGCCCTGATGCAGGGAGCTGGTAACCAAGGTACACATCGGGTTTCCAGGTGCTGCGCAGTGCCTAGAAACCCGCTGTGTACCTTGGTTACCAGCTCCCTGCATCAGGGCGCTGGTATCCAAGGTACACAGCGGGTTTCTAGGCACAGCCCCGCGCCTGGAAACCCACTGTGTACCTTGGTTACCAGCGGATCGCTGGTCACCCGCCTGTCACACGCAGTGATGCGTGCCTGTCAGCGGGAGACCAGCGATCAAAAAAATGTCCAGACATTTCAGCGACGATCAGCGATACCCGGCAGGGGGGCTGATCGTCGCTGAATGTCACACACAGCGATATCGCTGGTGAGCTCGCTGCTGCATCACAAAACTAGTGACTCAGCAGCGATCTCGCTAGCGATATCGCTATGTGAGACGGGGGCTTTACTCTTAAGGCCCCCTTGGTCAGCCAAACCCGAGTCTGTACATAGAACTCCCAATTACATGCCAACCGGTATTGGGGAAAAGCAGGATCCATCAATTAGAATTTTAACAAGTGGATCCTTTTGTTCTTGCTTAGGCTATGTGTCCACGATCTGGAAGTAGCAGCTCTTTTGATGCAGCATATTTTTGCTGCGCCTAAAATGCTGCATCCTATTGAACACAGGTAAATCCACATGTGTACACTGAACTATGCAGATTTACCGCATTCAATAGTTTCTATTGCTTACATTTTTCTTGCGGCTCCGCAAGAGAAATTAACATGCTGCGGTCCTGAAAGACGCGTCACATGTCAGTGTCTGCGGGTGATCCTTAGGCACACAAGCACGCATAGTGAACATGGGATTTCTAGAAATTCCATCCACTATGCTTTAACATCTGGCCGCTGCGGTTTTGATGCTGCATAAATATACAGCGTCAAAACTGCAGCAATTCCTGATCGTGGGCATGTAACCTTAAACCAAAGAGTTATATGCCACACAAAATAGTTAATAAATAATATTGACCACATATCTACTTTACATCAGCACAATTTTTGAAACATAAGTTTTTTAGAAGGGTTAAAAGTTGATCAGCAATTTTTAATTTTTCCAACAAAATTTACAAAACCATTTTATTAGGGACCACATCACATTTGAAGTGACATTAGGGTGCCTATATGACAAAATACCCAAAAGTGACATCATTCTAAAAACTGCATCCATCAAAGCCTCCAAAACCACATTCAATAAGATTATTAACCCTTCAGGTGCTACACAGGAATTAATGCAAAATTGAATTAAAAAAATAAATTTAAATTTTACCTCTAAAATCTTGCTTTAGCCCTAAATTTCTCACTTTTGCAAGACCAAAAGGTGGATTTTATCTAGGGGTATAGTGACGATTCTGAACCCAAAAGAACTACACAGAATTTATAACATTAGGTCATCATACTGAATATGTCATTATTAGTGGTTAAGATTTAGGACTGGGCTTAGGGTTGGGCTCAGGATTAGGGTTGGGCTTGAGCTTATGGTTGGGCTTAGGGTTAGTGTTGTGGTTGAGCTTAGAGGGTTGTGGTTGGGCTTAGGATTAGCAGGTTCCCCTCCTTCATCTTCCAAAGCAAAAGTGTTCTGCAGCCCTGCACCTGGCAACAGCATGGATTTTGTTCATTGGCAGAAAACATTTGATTATTGTGATAGACCCTATCACAGTGATCAAAAGCTCCAATATTAGTAAATTTGGCAGCACACTACCATACACTACATCTAAGTGCTGTCCTGTCAGAAAAAAAAAATCAAATTTTTAGATCAGTTTCCATAAATCCATTAGTGTTAGGCATTAGGGTTAGGGTTCGGTGTTAGAGTTTCTTCAAAAGTAAACAAAATATATGTATTAAAAAATTGTGTTTAGGTATATTAGTGTTAGATTAGGTTTAGGTCTAGTAATGTTAGATTAGGTTTAGGTCAAGTAAGTATTAGATTAGGTTAGGTTTTTTTGTTAGGCAGGCATTTACAATATAATAATGGCTGGCAGAATATTCACCATGGAGCAGGTGTACACTCTGCTTCACTCCAGCAGTTCCAGTAGTGAAACTAAATTTGCCTCTGAAGCAGATCAATTTTCAGCCAGAGATGACGACTCTTCCTCCATGGGATCTGACAACCCGATGGTGGTGGAGTCAGTCGTGGCAGCTGAAGCATTCGAGGCAGGACCTAGTACCGCAGTCCCTTCTTCACTGTGGTTTCCTGACAGTTTTTTCCACATTTTTGTTACCCCAGGAGTCCTACAATTGATTGCACACCAAACCAATTTATATGCCCAAAAATACATTTCCTAAAATCTCACTGGCTGTCATTCCCATTCATGGATCCCCAAAATGTCCCTGAAATAAAAAAAAATGGGGGTTTAGTTAAAAAAAAATCACACTCCGCTCCTACTTGGTAACAAATCTGTCCACAGTACCTCTGTATTTGAAGCTGTCATGAACCAAGTCCTAATGAGATTTCTTCATTTTAGTGACAATTCCCAAGCCCTCCTTTGGGGCTAAAGCAAGATTTTTGTGGAAAAGTGAACTTTTTCAATTTGACGACCTACTGCTATCAAATTGTGTGTTGTACCTGTGGGTTCAAAATGTTAACTATACCCCTGAATAAAAGCTGGTGTCAGTTTTTTCTTTTTGCTGTTTAGGTACCTTAAGGGCGCTGAAAATGGGACATGGTACCCGCCATCTTTTAGCCGAATTTGTGTTCCAAAGTACAAATATTGCTCCTGCCATTTGTCTAAACAGATCTTTTTGCCTACATACCCTTTATACCCTACCTTATACCCTACATACCATTTATACGCTACATAACATTTATCATCGTGCTCGTAGGAAAATGAGTAACAAAATGTGTGGTCCACTTTTCTGGTGTTATCTCTTGCAAAAGTTAAAAATTTGGGGCTAAAGCAAGCTTTTTGTGAGAAAAATTAACTTTTTAATATGACAGCAAAATGCACACTATACCCCTGGGGAGTAGTTTCCAAAAGGGGGTCAGTTTTGGGGGGTTTCTCCTATTTTGGCACCTTAGTGGCCCTGCAAATGGGACATATTGCCCTCCATCTTTCAGCCAAATTTATGTTTCAAAATTCAAATATTGCTCTTGCAATTTGACCAAATAGAACTTTTTGATAACAGGTAGGGTATCGCCACACTTGTAAGAAAGTGAGTTACAAATTGAGGGGTATACTTTTTTTGATGGTACCTCTTGTAAAAGTGAGAAATTTGTGGCTAAAACAATATTTTAGAGGTAAAATTTAAATTTATTTTTCTTCATTCCACTTTGCATTGATTCCCTCATAGCAACTGAAGGGTTAACAAATTTCTCAACAGCAGTTTTGAAGTTTTTGACAGGTGCAGTTTTTAAAATGGTATCACTTTTGCTAAGTTTCCAATATATAGGCCCCTCAAAGTCCATTTAAATCTAAATAGTTCTCTATAAAAACACATTTAGTAAATTTCTTGAAAAACTTAGAAAATGCTGCTAAAGTTTTCAGCCCTCTAACATCTTAACAAATACATCTTAAACATATGGAAAATGTTAATTATTAATTATTTTGTGTGATATAACAGATTTAACGGCATAAAAATTAAAAGTTTGAAAATTGCTAAATTTTCTAATCTTTTGTCAAATTTTCAATATTTTCATAAATATACGCAAATCATATCAAAATTTACGACTAACATGAAGTACAATATGTTATGAAAAATCAGTCTCAGAATCACTGGGATCCGTTGAAGCCTTGTTACCACATAAAGTGACACTGGTCATATTTCTAAAATTTGGCCTGGTCATACCGTGACTATAGGGTTGATAAGAAACTTATTACTGTTTTGGTTATGTTTACGTGACCTCGCTGCTTTACCATATTGTAAACTGAGTTGATATGTGAGCAAGTGATCAAGTGATCAAAACAAAATTAACCCCTTAGTGACAGAGCCAATTTGTTACTTAATGAACAAGCCAATTTTTACAATTCTGACCACTGTCAGTTTATGAGGTTATAACTCTGGAACGCTTCAATGTATCCCATTGATTCTGAAATTTTTATTTCGTGACATATTGTACTTTATATTAGTGGTAAAATTTCTTCAATATAACTTGCATTTATTTATGAAAACAATGGATTTTGCAATGTTCAAACTTTTAGTTTTTCTGCTCTTAAAGGGAATCTGTCACCCTAAATTGGTATATTTAAATGATGGCAGTCAGGTCAGATGGGCGGTGTTTTGGGTACTTGCCTTAACATGTTGTTCGCCGCTGTCTCCATTATTTCTGGGAATTGTAGTCGTTGCCCTCCATATAACGCGCCTGCGCATTGCAATCTGCGGGCAAAGCATACTGCACGTGCGCAATTCAAGATTGCAATGCGCAAGAGCGTTATATGGAGGGAGACGACTACAATTCCCAGAAATAATGGAGACAGCGGCGAACAACGTGTTAAGGCAAGTGCCCAAAACACCGCCCATCTGACCTGACTGCCATCATTTAAATATCCCGCCAATTTAGGGTGACAGACTAAATCAGAGAGTGATGTCACACAAAATAGTTAATAAATAACATTTCCCACATGTCTACTTTACATCAGCACAATTTTGGAAACATATTTTTTGTTAGGATGTTATAATGGTTAAAATTTGACCAGCAATTTCTTATTTTTCCAACAAAATTTACAAAACCATTTTTTTAGGGACCACCTCACATTTGAAGTGAGTTTGGGGGGTCAATATAACAGAAAATACCCAAAAGTGACTCCATTATAAAAACTGCACCCCTCGCGGTGCACAAAACCACATTCAAGAAGTTTATTAATCCTTCAAGTGCTTCACAGGAACTAAAGCAATGTGGAAGAAAATAATTAACATTTTACTTTTTTCACAAAAAAATTACTTTGGAACCAATTTTTTTTATTTTCACAAGGGCATCAGGAGAAAATGGACCACAAAGTTTGCTGTGCAATTTCTCCTGAGTATGCTGATTCCCCATACGTGGGGAAAAACCACTGTTTTGGTGCATGGCAGGTCTCAGAAGGGAGGGAGCACCATTTGACTTTTTGAACGCAAAACTGGCTGGAAACAATGGTGGCGTCATGTCATGTTTGGAGACCTCTTGATGTACCTTAACAGTGGAAATCCACTAATTCTAACTCCAACCCTAACCTGAACACACCCCTAACCCTAATCCAACCATAACCATAACCCTAACCACAATCCTTACCCTAACACACCCCTAACCCTAATCCCAACCATAACTGTAATCCCAACCATAGCCACAACCCTAACCCTAGCCCAACTGTAACTTTATCTCCAACCCTAACTTTAGCCCATCCCTAACTTTAGCCCAACCCTAACTTTAGCCCAACCCTAACTTTAGCCCCAACCCTAACCCTAGCCCCAACCCTAACACTAACTTTAGCCTAACCCTAACTTTAGCCCAACCCTAACACTGACTTTAGTCCAACTCATTTTAGCCCAACTCTAACCCTAATGGAAAAATGGAAATAAATAATTTTTTTTAGCTTATTATTTTTAGCTAACTAAGGGGGTGATAAAAGAGGGTTTGATTTACTTTTGCTTTTATTTTGATCACTGTGATAGGGTCACAGTGATCAAAATGAACCAATAGGAAAAATTTCCTATTGTTGCCAGGTGCCGACCGGCAGATCTCGGCGGGTGCACTGCGCATGTGCCCACCATTTTCTCCCGGAAGAAGACACTGGCAGCCCGGGAGACTTCACGGGGGATTTCAGGGACAATGGAGGTACTGGAGAGGGATAGAGGGACCCTATTTCTCTCTCCTCTGATGTGTGATTACATCAGAGGAAAGAGAAATTAAATAGAAAATCTGACTTTTTTGTGATCACAACACCAAAGTTGGTAAAAACCATCCTAAATCATGTTCTCTGGTGTCTCAGCCAACCCCGGTAGCCGAAACCCCGGAAAAATTCCGACTCTGGGGGGTGCTATACCCTTGTTCCTCAGCACCATTAAAAAGCGGCGCTGTGGTTAAGTACCCTTAACTGCCGCCGTTAAAAGGCGTATCAGCAGTCGTTAAGGGGTTAAATTCCTGATATTTAGAATTGCATTGTATTATGATTAATATTTATTAGTGATATATAGTAAAACATACATATATGAACTATACAAGAATATTCCGCAATTCACAAGCTACCTTGTTTTCATCTGTGTTCTGCTACTACCTTTCTCAAACTACTTAGATACTTTGGATCATAACTGTAACACTGGATGACATGTAGGTTACAGAAATACAGACTATTCACTAACCTTTACTGTTATACACGTATGGCAGCCCTCCTGAAAACTAGACCTTTGGTTGATTTTATCAACACCACCAACATAATCTAATAGTTATGAATGAATTTTATTTATGAACTTTATTTTTAAATGGATTATTGAAGAACTTTTCTTTATATTTTTCTAGATCTTTTGCATCACCACCTCCTACACTCTGCTCAGTGCTCTGAAGCAATCATTGCCGGATCTTCCATAGAAACCATTGAGGGAACTCCACTTGAAGTTGGCTGTCTTGGTGATGAGCTCACACTTAATGGAAAAGCAATCATTTCTAATAAGGATGTTTTGGCTACTAATGGGGTTGTTCACTTCATTGATGAATTGTTGATTCCAGATTCAGGTATAGTCAATTCTATAATAATTCCATAGTATATATTCACAACTAGGATTTAACACATAGTGTGAGGATTTCTTTATCCCTGCCCATGTATCTGTATCAATACAGACATTGCAAGTGTTATTACTGAATAATTACTCTAGTCTTCCGCTCTACCCTGCTTTTCATTTCCTTTAGTCTTTGATCAGGTCTGTTTGGGCCTCAATGATTATCTAAATTTTCTTAGTCTTCTGCACCGCTGTGTTTCAGAGGCCTTAAATTATGTTGGAAAAATTGTATTTATTCAGCGCTGCTGGGGGTAGATATAAGTTACGTGTAATGTATATAATTTTTTTTGTTTAGCTTATGTAGAAAAACGGTGATTTTTTTTTATTCCATTCATGTTTCACACTTAATAACCTATTAAATCCTAATTAAATTATTTCAGGGTGTTACCACTGGAGATACCTAATATGTTATATTTTATATGCAATGTAGACACAAGAAAATGTATTTTAAAACAAAATAATCACTTTTTTTATTTTATGCTTAAAAAATATTTTCTATGTATCATTTCCATTTACTTTTTAAGTTTTTTGGTGATTGTGTTGCCTAAAAAAATAAAAATTTTATTTTGCAGCTAAAACATTATCTGAATTGGGCAAAGACTCCGTTGCTTCTACGGCTATTGAACTCTACCAACAAGCTGGACTTAACTCTCATCTCGCTGGAAATGAACGAGTGACCGTCATAGCTCCACACAACAATGCATTTAAAGGTTTGTTTCTTTTGCGTCCCACACTTTTAAATTGTACAGTTTCATTTGGCCACTGGAATAATCAATGTGGCTTGATTAGTTGTAACAATTTAAAACTTTTTACACAAATTCATCAACTAGGAGATCTACTAAATGCTCATAAAGGTTGTTCTAGGACAATTCCCACTATAATATTATGTCCCCGTTTTTGGACTCGCCTCTTTTTTGGTCTGAATAAAAAAATCCAAAAGAGGTGTTAATTTTGCACCACACATCTTGGCCTATGGTGAGCCAAGAAGAAAGTCAAGAATTACATATGTTTTTCGAGTGGCTATCATGTGCAGAGCAAACACATTTTTTCCACAGTTGTTATAACAGTGGGGTTTACGCAACCAGTTATCATCTGATCACTTGGGTGTCATCAGCTGGAGATGACCAGGTATTTAACCAAAGTCTGTGCAAGAGAATCCAAATAATGGAATTGTAAAACTTCTCTTTCTGTTTTATGAATCCAGTCTATATTAGCTGTTAGCAGGAATCCAAGTTCTAAAATGTTCAGATCTCACCATCACAACAGCGGTCCAAATAATTCCATGGGGTATACAATAGCTCTACTAAGCAGCATCAATATAACCTAGCTATAAAGTTCCTAAATCCTGCCAACTGCATCTCTAGTTACTTCTCTCCTTCTGACAGAAAATCCTTTTAATACCTTCTCTTATTAACATCTAGCCTTGACTTTAACTAAAATCAGTACTTTGCTAAAATGGTTTGATTCTCATTTATTATTTTTCTTCAATTAATCAGGAACTCCTGGCATTGACAGAGACATGAAAAAATTGCTTCAGAATCACATTGTGAAAGAACAACTGTCTTCCAAATACCTTTACCACGGGCAAGTTTTAGAGACGGTTGGTGGAAAGAAACTTCGCGTCTTTGTGTACCGAAATGTAAGTCTTCTCCTTCTATCTGTATTACCGTAGAAGCTCTAACTGTTCAATTTATAAAATGTGCTGATTTCAGACAACTTTCTGTAACAGATATGGCAACCCTTGTCTGTGACTATGTTTATTTTTTCACAAAGGGGCCACTTTGTTCTATATGGTAAACAGTAGTGTTGAGCGATACTGCTCGGGATCGAAAAATA
>VIAB01001689.1:84426-94962 GCA_009801035.1 Oophaga pumilio | reverse complement strand
CTCGTGCCTGCCGTTTTTTTTTTCACGACCCTTTCCACCACCTCTGTGCGCACATCCATCAGCCGCGGAACTTTGATAAATGACACCGTTCACTTATCAGAGCTCTTGCCTGCTGTTTTAGACTTTTTTCACAGGCATTTTTTTTCCCTATTTGCTTTTTTTTCTTTTAGCTTTTTCTTTTCAGAATAGTTTGCACCAAGCACCCACCCCTCCACGCACACATAGTTATAAATAAAGTACACACAAAGCACCACATTCACAAAAAAAATGTCCCGCCTATCACGTTCATCCCAACAGTGCTATTCAGTGGAGGAGGCATACGCTTTCCTTGCCTCCGACACTGATAGTGAGGGAGAGGATCCCATATTTCTTTACTTTTCAGATTTTTCATCCTCTTCTTCTTCTTCCTCCTTCTCCTCATCTTCCTCCTCGAGTCCTGCGGAACCGCCACGCAGACATCCCAGGACAGAAGATGAGGCAGCACCCACTCCTGAAGATGAACCAGTGCACTCCTCTTCAGACCCCGTATGGACCTCGCCCCCCAAAAATTACGAGCCACTGGTTCCTGATTTTGTGGCAGAATCAGGAATCAAATTTGACACCACCGGCCTCAAAGAAATAGACTTTTTCAAAGTCTTTTTCTCTGAGGATTTTATTAACCTCATGGTGGAGCAAACTAATTTATATGCTCGGCAATTTTTGGCGCAAAACCCAGTGTCATCATTTTCTAACTGGTCTCCTGTAGACGCAGTTGAAATGACGCAGTTTTGGGGCCTGGTCCTCCATATGGGGATCCTGAAGATGCCAGAAATTCGGCAATATTGGAGTGCTGATATTTTATACAACGCTCCAATGTTCCGAATGGTCATGGCCCGGACGCATTTTGAGGCCATCCACAAATTCCTGCATTACAATGAAAATGCACAGTGTCCCCCACGAGATGACCCCAACTTTGACTGTCTGTTCAAAGTTCAGCCGGTCACCGAACAGTTCAGCAAAAAGTTTACTGACGTGTACGTGCCCCAAAGGGACATCTGCGTGGATGAGTCCTTGGCTCATTTTAAGTGAAGGCTCAGATTCCATCAGTACCTGCCCAGCAAGAGGGCCAGGTACGGAATCAAACTCTATAAGCTGTGTGAGAGTACCTCAGGGTACATCTACAGCTTTAGAGTTTACGAAGGAAAGGACACCATGATTGAACCCCCTGAGTGTCCCCCCATCCGGAGAGTGAGTGGAAAAATTGTGTGGGATTTGGTGCACTCACTGCTGGATAAAGGTTATCACCTTTACACCGATAACTTTTATTTCAGCATCCCACTCTTCAAATCCCTCTCTGTGCGAGGTACCGCAGCCTGCAGTACTGTCAGCAAAAATCAGAGAGGCCTCCAGAAGAAGCTACTTGGGCAGATGCTCAGAAAGGGTGAGAGCAGAGCCCAATGTAGCGACCACCTGCTGGTGGTCAAGTACAAGGACAAGAGGGATGTCCTTCTCTTGACCACCATACACGGTGATGGCAGCGCCCTCGGCACTGTACGAGGTACTTCTACACAGGTCCACAAACTGGACTGTGCACTTGGGTACAACAAACACATGGGGGGTGTTGATCTCTCCGATCGTCTCCTCCAGCCATACAGCGCTTTGAGAAAGGCCAAGTTGTGGTACAAAAAGCTGTCCGTGCACATCATACAAATGGCAATGCTCAACGCTTTCCTGCTGTCATGATGTGCACACCACAGCGATACATTGTACCTTCAGTTTCAGAAGGTAGTGGTTAAGGCCCTGATGTTTGACACGCCAGAAGGAGCACACCTAGATAAGTTCCTTAGGGCGTCTAGTTTCCAAAATGGGGTCACTTGTGGGGGGTTTCCACTGTTTAGGCACATCAGGGGCTCTGCAAACGGAACATGATGCCAGCAGACCATTCCATCAAAGTCTGCATTCCAAAACGTCACTACTTCCCTTCCGAGCCCTGCTGTGTGCCCAAACAGTATTTCCCCCCAACATATGGGGTATCAGCGTACTCAGGACAAATTGGACAACAACTTTTGGGGTCCAATTTTTCCTATTACCCTTGGGAAAACAAAAAAATTGGGGACTAAAAATTCACTTTTGTGGAAAAAAAATATTTTTTTTTCACGCCAGTGCATTATAAACTTCAGTGAAACAGTTGGGGGTTCAAAGTGCTCACCACACACCTAGATAAGTTCCTTTGGGGGTCTAGTTTCCAAAATGAAGTCATTTGTGGGGAGTTTCCACTGTTTAGGCACACCAGAGGTTCTGCAACTGGAACATGACGCCCGCAGACCATTCCATCAAAGTCTGCATTCCATAATGTCACTACTTCCCTTCCAAGCCCTGCCGTGCGCCCAAACCGTGGTTCCCCCCAACTTATGGGGTATCAGTGTACTCAGGGCAAATTGTACAACAACTTTTGGGGTCCAATTTCTCCTGCTACCCTTGGGAAAATAAAAAATTGGGGACTAAAAATTTACTTTTGTGGAAAAAAATATATATTTTTTTCACGCCAGTGCATTATAAACTTTATTGAAACATTTGGGGATTCAAAATGCTCACCACACAACTAGATAAGTTCCTTAGAGTGTCTAGTTTCCAAAATGGGGTCACTTGTGGGGGGTTTCCACTGTTTAAGCACACCAGGGAACATGACGCCCCCAGACCATTCCATCAAAGTCTGCATTCCATAACGTCACTACTTCCCTTCCGAGCCCTGCCGTACGCCCAAACAATGGTTCCCCCCAACTTATGGAGGATCAGCGTACTCAGGGCAAATTGTACAACAACTTTTGGGGTCCAATTTCATCTGTTACCCTTGGGAAAATAAAAAATTGGGGACTAAAAATTCACTTTTGTAGAAACAAAAAGTGTATTTTTTTTCACGCCAGCGCATTATAAACTTTAGTGAAACACTTGGGGATTCACAATGCTCACCTCACAACTAGATACGTTCCTTAGGGGGTCTAGTTTCCAAAATGGGGTCACTTGTGGGTAGGTTCCACTGTTTAGGCACATCAGGGGCTCTGCAAATGGAACATGACGCCCGCAGACCACTCCATCAAAGTGTGCATTCCATAACGTCACTACTTCCCTTCCGAGCCCTGCCGTGTGCCGAAACAGTGGTTCCCCTCAACATATGGAGTATCAGTGTACTCAGAAGAAATTGGACAACTTTTGGGGTCCAATTTCATCTGTTACCCTTGGGAAAATAAAAAATTGGGTACTAAAAATTCACTTTTGTGGAAAAGAAAATATTTTTTTTTCACGCCAGTGCATTATGAATGTTATTGAAACACTTGGGGGTCAAAGTGCTCACCACACACCTAGATAAGTTCCTTAGGGGGTCTAGTTTCCAAAATGGGGTCACTTGTGGGTAGTTTCCACTGTTTAGGCACATCAGGGGCTCTGCAAAGGGAACATGATGCCCGCAGACCATTCCATCAAAGTCTGCATTACATAACGTCACTAGTTCCCTTCCGAGCCCTGCCGTGCGCCCAAACAGTGGTTCCCCCAACATATGGGGTACTCAGGACAAATTGGACAACAACTTTTGGGGTCCAATTTCTCCTGTTACCTTTGGGAAAATAAAAAATTGGAGACTGAAAAATTCAGTTTTGTGGAAAAAATGTTTTATTTTTTTTTTCACTCTAGGGCATTATAAACTTTAGTGAAACACTTGGGGGTTCAAAGTGCTCACCACACACCTAGACAAGTTCCTTAGGGGGTCTAATTTCCAAAATGGGGTCACATGTAGGGAGTTTCCACTGTTTAGGCACATTATGGGCTCTCCAAACGCGACATGGCGTCAGGTCTCAATTCCAGCCAATTTTGGTTTGAAAAAATCAAACAGCGCTCTTCGCCTTCTGAGCTCTGCCGTGCACCCAAACAGTGGTCCCCCCAACATATGGGGTATCAGCATACTCAGGACAAATTGGACAACGACTTTTGTGGTCCAATTTCTCCTCTAACCCTTGGGAAAATAAAAAATTTGGGACTAAAACATCATGTTTGTGGAAAAAATATGATTGTTTTCACGGCTCTACATTATAAACTTGTGTGAGGCACTTGGGGGTTTAAAGTGCTCACCACACATCTAGATAAGTTCCATAGGGGGTCTAGTTTCCAAAATGGGGTCACATGTGGGGGGTTTCCACTGTTTAAGCACATTAGCGGCTCTCCAAATGCGACATGGCGTCCGATCTCAATTACAGCCAATTTTGGTTTGAAAAACTCAAACAGTGCTCTTCACCTTCCAAACTCTGCCGTGCGCCCAAACAGTAGTTCCTCCCCACATATGGGGTATCAGCGTACTCAGGCCAAACAGGGCAACAACTTTTATGGTCCAATTTCTCCTCTTACCCTTGGGAAAATAAAAAATTGGGGACTAAAACATCATGTTTGTGGAAAAAATTGGATTTTTTTTTTCATGGCTCTACATTATAAACTTGTGTGAAGCACTTGGGGGTTCAAAGTTCTAAGCACTCATCTAGATAAGTTCCTTGGGGGGTCTAGTTTCCAAAATGGTGTCACTTGTGGGGGGTTTCCACTGTTCAGGCACATCAAGGGCTCTCCAAACGCGACATGGCGTCCATTCTCAATTCCAGCCAATTTTGGTTTGAAAAAGTCAAACGGCGCTCCTTCCCATCTGAGTTCTGCCGTGCACCCAGACAGTGGTTTCCCCCCCAAATATGGGGTATCAGCGTACTCAGGACAAGCTGGGCAACAACTTTTGTGGTTCAATTTCTCTTCTTACCCTTAGGAAAATAAAAAATGGGGACTAAAACATCATGTTTGTGGAAAAAATATGATTTTTTTTCACGGCTCTAACATTATAAACTTGCGTGAAGCACTTGGGGGTTCAAAGTGCTCACTACACATCTAGATAAGCTCCTTAGGGGGTATATTTTCCAAAATGGTGTCACTTGTGGAGGATTTCCACTGTTCAGGTACATCAGGGGCTCTCTAAACGCAACATGGCGTCCAATCTCAATTCCAGCCAATTTTGGTTTGGAAAAGTCAAACGGCGCTCCTTCCCTTCCGAGCCCTGCCGTGCGCCTAATCAGTGGTTTTCCCTCACATATGGGGTATTGGCGTACTCAGGAGAAATTGCAAACAACTTTATCTGTCCATTTTCTCCTTTTATCCTTGTGAAAATAAAAAAAGTTTGTAAAATATAATTTTTCTGACTAAAAAGTAAAATGTTCATTTTTTTCTTTCCATGTTGCTTCAGCTCCTGTGAAGCACCTGAAGGGTTAATTAACTTCTTGAATGCGGTTTTGAGTACCTTAAGGGATGCAGTTTTTAGAATGGTGTCACTTTTGGGTATTTTCTGCCATATAGACCCCTCAAAGTCACTTCAAATGTGAGGTGGTACCTAAAAAAAATGGCTTTGTAAATTTTGTTGTAAAAATGAGAAATCGCTGGTCAACTTTTAACCCTTATAACTTCCTAACAAAAAAAAAATTTGTTTCCAAAATTGTGCTGATGTAAAGTAGACATGTGAAAATGTTAATTAGTAACTATTTTGTGTGACATATTTCACTGTTATAAAGGGCATAAAAATTCAAAGTTTGAAAATTGCAAAATTTTCAAATTTTTGCCATATGTCTGTTTTTTTCATCAATAAACGCAAGTTATATCAAAGAAATTTTACCACTGTCATGAAGTACAATATGTTACGAGACAACATTCTCAGAATTGCCAAGATCCGTTGAAGCGTTCCAGAGTTATAGCCTCATAAAGGTACAGTGGTCAGAATTGTCAAAATTGGCCCGGTCATTAACGTGCAAACCACCCTCGGGGGTAAAGGCGTTAAAATCAACTTTTGCTAGTGGGAAAACCCCTTTAATGAATTGTCCTCACAAGTGTCTACTATTTTTTATTCTTGGACATAATTCAATCTCCAACACCAAATTACACTACTAATTAAACAATAAAATGAGTTCTCAAAGGCTTACTCATTAATGGCCTGTCTTTAACACAGGTCCCCAATATCTCATATCCTACCACAGGGAAACGTAATAACTGGCCTCAGCCATCCATTCCTCACACTGTAATATACGTACGAGTGTAAGTGGCGCTGCAGCTCTGTTATATTCAGTTTCATGTGACTGAGCTACATATACATGAGCAGTGGAGTCACACACCTAATACATTTTGCTGATTATCAGGATACAGAGACTCCAGACCCGTAATATGATGGTTTACAATGTGTATGTCCTAGATAATTCTGTTGACCCAGATTTTTTAACAGTCCATATAATGCTAGATATTTAATGTAGATAAAACAGACCTGTTTTTAGAGATTAAGAATACAAGTTACATTACTTCTGGGAAGGTGCATCTTTCCTGAGTTTCTCCAAGATGGAAGGACGTGAACTGCAACTTGAAGAGATGAGACATGTTAAAACAATTGTCGTCACAACCAATTGTATGTTCATGGAAGGACAATAAATGCCCATAAACTAAAAAAATGCATAATGGCAGAATTGTGGCAAAGCTAAGTGAATCCATCGATGACTGTGATTATTTTTTGTTACCTGAAAATATAAATATTTGTATATCATTTTTTAAGTAAAATGTCATCATTATTTTTAGGCACTTTGCATTGAAAACAGCTGTATTGATGCACATGATAAGAAAGGAAGATATGGAACTCTTTTTATTGTCGACAAGTTGCTGACTCCTCCATCAGGAAATGTCATGGACGTCCTCAAAGCTGATAATCGATTCAGGTACAAGTAACAAAAGTTCAGAAGGCACTATAGAACTTATAGTTAAATAACATAGGATATTTTTAGGTATTGAGGAATTGACCTATGGTGCAGGTACCACACCGCAGATCCTCAGTAATTTACTGTACAGTACATGGTGTTACCAATAATGTGTAACTTATTACGTTTACAAACACTGATAATTCACTTTTTGGGGGCATTTAGCAAAAACCGCATGAGCCACAACTAGTTGGTGCATATTTAGAGGCTGTAAGTTCAGCTTGTGAAGACCATAGAGAAGGCTGAGCCTGAGGAATTCTCAGTAGTATGTATAGTTGATGAGAGGGTGTATAAGTAATGGTAAGCTTAGATGTGTCCTCACCTTGGTGAAGTAACCACAAATAACGTTTGAATTAAGCTATTTCTCATTCGAAATGTCACACTAACAAAACACATTCCTTTCACATCCTTGTAGCATGTTAGTGGCTGCAATCCAATCTGCTGGACTTACCGAGATACTAAACAGAGAAGGAACTTTCACGGTCTTTGCTCCGACAGATGAAGCGTTCCAAGCTCTTCCAAGAGGAGAATTAAACAAACTATTAGGTATGTGTTTTATCTTCACATCTCCATATGATACACAAGGAGCCATAAATATCATAAAACCCACCCAGATTCATCAAGATTTAATCACAGGATCTATGAATAAGGTCGCTGGAATTTGTTCATAGACTGCTAAGTACTAAGAAATGAAAAGACAAACAATGAAAAAAGCATGGGACCATTTACGATTATGAAGCAAATGTTTGGTGAAGTTCTTTTATTTAGCCAAAAGGTATGCTTTATCAACTGCATTCTGTCAGGATTTCATAGATGGCAACTGCCATACATCATTGTGCAATCTATCCTAGATTTCAGAGGACACTCAGTAGGACGGGCTGCGAGAACATCTGCTTAAGACAGAGGTCATGTCAGAGCAGCGTCCAGCATCATGAATCCACCCTACTCTCTTCACTCAACGTGACAGGACATTGAGTGGAAGGGACTAAAGAACAAGAAGATAACTTTTCTTTATCTGACTGAGAATGAACATTCAATATCTCAGTCAGCCTTAAGGTTTTAGTGCGTCTGTCATGTGCTTCATGTTGCCCACCCTACTGCCCGTCTTCTGAAATCTAGGCTGGGCCGCACAATGATATATGGCAGTTGCCATCTTTGAAATGCTGACAGAATGCAGTAGATTAAGAATACATTTTAGCTAAATAAAGATAGTATGAAAAATGTTTAAGATTTAAATGTTAATTATTTATTGTTATACATTTTATTTCATTTCTCGGAGAACACCTGATTGGTTTCTGCAGACTTGTATATTTATCTGCAATGAAAAAATTGATTTTCTATTGAAAATGGAAAAAAATAAAAAAAAATATTTTATATATGCAAGTTAACAGACACAACAATGTCATAGATATGTGTAAAGTAGGGGTGTTTGAAGGGAAAAATTGATCTTGCTACATAGTAGCACAACATGATTACTTGCAGTCAGAGTGGTCACAAATGCATTATGGCATACGACCCATACATTTATCTGTCACAATGGCAGTTGTACATGAAATTTTGGTACAATGCACAGTATGCATTCAAGAGATGCCCCATTTTATGAAGATCTGGAGACTGTACAGGCCATAAATTCAAAGCAAATGCCTCTATGTGTTCCAGGAGTCACTCTACGATGGCATGACCCTTGCAGGATTTTGCTTATGACTGCATCCACCGGTGCTATGAAAAAGAATAACCATTAGGCAAATTCCAATGAACATTTTTCTGTACAGTATTACTACTGCAAAGCATGTTCTAACTGCAGATGTTACCGAAACTAAAAGCATAGTAAGGGCCTATGATGATGTTAGTTTGCACAGATGAACAAGTGGTTAGACCAGCACTTGTGGTCATAATATGTCTCCTTATGAAACTCATGTGAAATTGACCTAAGCACAGGAGCCATTAAAGAGAACCTGTCAGCTCATTTCTCGCATATAAGCTGCGGCCACCGCTATTAGGGGCTTATCTACAGCATTCTATGTAACCTGAAAGATAAGAAAAACAAGTTAGATTATACTTACCCAGGGCAGGGCGGTCCGGTGCGATCCGGGTCCTATGGGTATCGCAGGTCCGGGTTCAGCGCCTCCCATCTTCATGTGATGACGTCCTCTTGCGCACTGCAGTACTTTACTCTGCCCTCAACAGGGCAAATCAGTACGCCAGCGCAGGAGCCGTGACAGGAGCAAGGAAGAGGACATCATCTCATGAAGATAGGAGGCGACGGACCCGGACCTGCGACGCCCGTCGTACCGGACCTCCTACCAGGTGAGTATAATCTAACTTGTTTTTCTTTTCTTTCAGGTTACATTGGGGGCTTATCGAATGCTGTAGATAAGCCCCTAATGGCGGTGGCCGCAGCTGATAGTCGAAAAAGAGGTGACAGGTTCCCTTTAAATATTTCTGTGATCTCACCAGTGTAGAGGTTTGTCCATTGAAAATGAATATTAGCTTTGATATTTATATTTTCCTTGATTATCGGTTGCGCACACAATTCTTGGCTTTCTAGGGTGGTTAGTCAGTGTTGCCCATGAAGCTCCTAATGACTTAATGCTTTCTTCCAACTGTTATTTGAGAAAAGTAATTTGCATCTTTGTGTTTATTAGATTGTTATTTGCAGGTTACTCTAATTTTTATTTAGTTTCTTATTTCTGAGACATCTACTTCGCATGATCTACTGCCATGCCATGATTATAACTTTCTCACATCATCGTGACCTTGTAAATTCCTTGAAATGTTCTACTTACAATCCAAATCATTGCATTTGGAAAGTTAATAGGAAAAAGTTATAGGAAAGCATAGTTGTAATGGGTTACACCTCTAACCATGATAAAAGTGCTAACAGTTCGTCTAAATGGAGAAAAAATCTGCAATGTTTCTAATAAGATTTCCAGCCTGAAGGACATTTTTGTTTTACAGTCTGCAATAACTTTCAATGTCAGCTTAGCTTCCCAAGTTTAACAACATATTCCCAAAGCAAAAACTACCAGAACACTTCACCACAATTTCACATTTAAGATCTCAAAAGCAAAAAATGAAATTTTCTCTGATTTATCAATATAATTTTAGACTATAGCGATTAAACCAATGATAACTTGATTACATGTTCTTCCAGATTTATTAGACTTCAGGGGGATTTAACATTTAGATCAAACATTTTCACCAGATATATTTTGCATGCTCAAAAAAAAAGGCAAAAAAAACAAAAATAAAAACAGATGTGATGAAGTCCTAGCACTAACATGGAGTATGCTGCCAGATGAGCACTTTACAGGAGGCCTCAGTATGTTTGTAAATAAATATTAACATATAATTAAAATCACATATGAAAAACGAGGGCTTCTGGGAAGTTATACATGGATGTTTACTTCTGTTAATCTATGTGTGGTCACAGCCTTTCATTTGTTTTACTACAGTAATCATGATAACAAATGATCTAATGGATGGAAAACAAATATAAGGAATATTCGGCTATACCCTAAAGGCACACAGATATGCATTTTGGATTTGATGTTGGATACAAGTATATAAATACATAAGTGTATATTTATAATATATAGATATACACACTTTATTAACAGTCATTAGGGAATTCATATTTTTGATTATTAATTTTATTAATGAACAATTACAGTGCTGTTGATTAATCCAAAAGCTTAATAAACTGGAAACCTGAATATTTAAGAAAGTAAAAGTGAGGTTTTGTCTT
>VIAB01001689.1:60669-77508 GCA_009801035.1 Oophaga pumilio | reverse complement strand
ACACGGGTCGGCTTATACACGAGTATATACGGTAATCTTTATTTTTATAAAGCGCTAACATATTCCGCAGCGCTTTGCAGTTTGCTCACATTATCGTCGCTGTCCCCGATGGGGCTCACAATCTTGATTCCCTATCTGTATGTTTTTGGAATGTGAGAGGAAACAGGAGTACCCGGAGGAAACCCATGCAAACACGGGGAGAACATACAAGCTCCTTGCAGATGTAGTCCTTGGTGGGATTCAAACCCAGGACTCTAGTACTGCAAGGCTTCAGCGCTATCCAACTGAGCCACCGGAACCGCGAGAACAGCCATGCACGTGACCGCCGGGGACGGGTTTATCTCCGGTCACTAGCCAAGTTCTCACGGTCAGCTTGCCGCGAGAACTTGAGTGCACATGACCACCGTTGACCGAGTTATCTCCGGTCATCAGTAGTCATCATCTTCAAGCTCTACTGTGTGTGGATGTCAGGCTAAGTGGTGGCATAATGCTACCGTTCAGCTAAAGGCATCCAGATGTAGCAGAGCTGGACTCGTCGTGGTACAGTATGTATATCTTCTCGGAGGACAGGTATGGTATACTGTTGCTTTTTTATTTTATTTCTCTTACAGGAGAATGAGGGCTTCGGTCGAATTAGGCGATGCAGTAAGTATGGTTTAATGAAGATCTATTAAAGGAGTCTGTGTCATTATTTCAATCAAAGGACTTTATTCTGACTGTGTCTTTATTTACCATGCAACTGTAGGATTAGTAATGGTTAGGTGTCTTATAGACGTTTCTCCATTACTAACCCGTGGGCTTGATGTCACCGGACAATACAAAGGTGACATCAACCCCACAAATATTATCCCACTTGCCACCGCTACAGGGCAAGTGGGAAGAGCCACGTAAAGTGCCACAATTGGGACATCTTTGGATGCGCCAATTGTGGGGCAGCTGCAGGCTGCTATTTTTAGGCTGGTGTGGGCCCAAATCGATGGGCCTTGCCAGACTGAGAATACCAGGCCGCAGCTGTCTGCTTTTTCCTTGGCTGGTTAACAAAAATAGGGGGAACCCACGCTATTTTTTTTTGGAGGAGATCCCACTATTTTTGCTAGCCATCCAAGGCAAGCAGACTGCTGCAGCCTGGTATTATCAGTCTGGTAAGGTTCACTGATATTGGAACCTTACCAGCCTGAAATACCAGCCCCAGTAGTGACTCTACTTTAATCTGGCTGGTTAACAAATATAGGGGGACCCCACGCCATTTTTTTTTACATTATTTTTTTTTTACATTATTATTTATTTTGTCACCTGCTTAACCCAGCAGGAAGTACGGCGGCGTCTAAAAATCACTAAAATTGACAAATTCCCTGGCCTGGATGGGATACACATACTGCAGGAATTAAGTACAGTCATAGATAGACCATTATTTTTTAATCTTTAAAGATTCCATAATAACGGGGTCTGTAGCACAGGACTGGCATATAGCAAATGTGGTGCCAATATTCAAAAAGGGGGCAAAAACTGAACCTGGAAATTATAGGCCAGTAAGCTTAACCTCTACTGTGGGTAAAATTCTGGAGGGTTTTTTAAGGGATACTATATTGGAGTATCTGAGGCTGAATAACCTCATGACACAATATCAACATGGGTTTACGAGGGACCGTTCTTGTCAGACTAATCTGATAAGCTTTTATGAAGAGATAAGTTCCGGACAGGACGAAGGGAATGCAGTGGACGCGGTGTTCATGGACTTCTCAAAAGCTTTTGATATGGTGCCACACAAAAGGTTAATACATAAAATGAGAACAATGGGGATAGGGGAAAATACGTGTAAGTGGGTTAAGAACTGGCTCATGGATAGGAAACAAAGGGTGGTTATTAAAGGAGCACACTCGGACTGGGTCACGGTTAGCCGTTGGGTACCACAGGGGACAGTATTGGGGCCGCTTCTCTTTAACATATTTATTAATGACCTTGTAGGGGGCATACAGAGTAGTATTTGAATATTTGCAGATGACGCTAAACTCTGCAGGGTAATCAATACAGAGGAAGACAATTTAATATTACAGGAGGATTTATGTAAACTAAAAGTTTGGGCTGATAAATGAAAAATGAGCTTTAATGGGGATAAATGTAAGGTCATGCACTTGGGTAGAACAAACAAGATGTATAATTATGTGCTTAATTGTAAAACATTGGGCAAAACTGTCACTGAAAAGGACCTGGGTTGTATGGGTGGACGACAAACTTACATTTAGTGGTCAGTGTTAGGCAGCTGCTGCAAAGGCAAATAAAATAATGGGATGCATTAGACGAGGCATAGATGCTCATGAGGAGAACATAATTTTACCTCTATACAAGTCACTGGTGCGACCACACTTAGAATACTGTGTGCAGTTCTGGTCTCCGGTGTATAAGAAAGACATAGCTGAACTGGAGCGGGTGCAGAGAAGAGCGACCAAGGTTATTAGAGAACTGGGGGGTCTGCAATACCAGGACAGGTTATTACACTTGGGGTTATTTAGTTTGGAAAAACGAAGGCTTAGGGGTGATCTTATTACAATGTATAAATATATGAGGGGACAGTACAAAGACCTTTCTAATGATCTTTTTACTCTTAGACCTGTGACGGGGACAAGGGGGCATCCTCTACGTCTGGAGGAAAGAAGGTTTAGCCATAATCACAGACGCAGATTCTTTACTGTAAGAGCAGTGAGACTATGGAACTCTCTGCCGTCTAATGTTGTAATGAGTGATTCCCTACTAAAATTTAAGAAGGGACTGGATGCCTTTCTTGAAAAGTATAACATTACAGGCTATATTCACTAGTTTCCTAGATATTGCGTTGATCCAGGGAGCTAGTCTGATTGCCGTATGTGGAGTCGGGAAGGAATTTTTTTCCCCAATGTGAAGCTTACTGTTTGCCACTTGGGTTTTTTTTTGCCTTCCTCTGGATCAACATGTTAGGGCAGGTTAGGATAGGATATGGGTTGAACTAGATGGACTTAAAGTCTTCCTTCAACCTTAATAACTATGTTACTATGTTACTATTTATGAAAAAGGAGGGGACCTCTCTCTGCTTTCCTCCACTTCCTAAGTCATGTACTTCCGGCTATGGCACAAGATTCACTATTATTTAAATTAGTACACATGCGTAGTAAGCTGCATTCCCGCACTTAATACGCATGTGACTGTGAAGATAATGTGGTTTTACTGCATCTAATGATAGTGAATGAGTAATTTACGCAGCTACATAAATTGACATGCTGTGTCTCTGCAGCGAAGCCGTGGGCATCAGTGCTCACATAGTGGGCATGGGATTTCTTGAAATCCCTTCCACTATGCTGTAACAGCTGGATGCTGCAGGTTGGACATTGCAGATGTGCGCAGCATCCAACCCGCAGCGTTTACTGACCTTGGGAACATACCCCAATATATCTGCAAACAGGAAATCACTTTTTTTCCTTCCCAGAAGCCAACTTTCAATTAGTTTTATTTCAAGTGACAAAAAATGCATGCAGTGAAAAAACGCATAAAAACGCATGTGTAAAAAACGCATCAAAAAAGCAGGTGACTTGTCAGTGACCTTAGATTCAGATTTGGTGCAGATTTCACCTGCATCAAATCCTGAGCAGAAACTGAACCATTTCTGATCGTCTGCACATACTCTTAGGAGAATATCTATGTGTGCTGAATTATTGTAAATTTTCCAATCTCAATCATTTATTTTCATCTGTTAAAGTGAGAATAATAAAAATGCCTTTCTTCCACCAGTAATGAGTGTCTTTTGGTCCTTAGTATGGTCTTTGGATTAATAAGTCGTGTGCCAGCCCTTTGTACTGACCACACAGATATTTATACATGTAAATGAGATCCCCTCTGAGGCGTCTTTTTTCCAAGCTAAACAAGCCCAACTTTTCCAACCTCTCCTCGTATGAGAGGCCTTCCATCCCTTGTAATAATCTAGTTGCACGCCTTTGAACTGAATCCCAAAACTGGATCCCATATTCTAGATTTGGCCTCACCAGTGATTTAAAAAGGGGTAATAATACGTTTGGATCACAGGATTTTATCTCTTTTTTTATACATCCTAAAATCTTGTTGTTCAGAGAGGTGTATTGTTTTCCTTTGCTATAAATCTTCTATTTAAGAAGGGTCCACAAGTTTTCAATAGAGTTTAGGTCAAGAGAGGACGGGGCCATGTCATTATTCTTTCATCTTTAAGGTCTTTCCTGGCTATTCAAGCAGTGGAGTACTTCGATCCATGTGATGGAGCATTGTCCTACATAAAAATCATGGTTTTCTTGAAGGATGCAGACTTTTTCCTGTACCACTGCTTGTTGAAAGTGTGTCCTATAAACTAGCAATAGGTTAGCGGGGTTGATTTTGAGTTGTTATCCTGAAAAGGTCCAACTGGCTCATCTTTAATAATACCAGCCCTTAGCAGTACCCCACCTCCGCCTTATGGAATTGGAGGAGAAGTGGAGGTCTGTGCCCATTACTGATCCAGCCACAGGCCTGCATCTGGTCTGTCAAGAGTCACTCTCCTCTCATTAGTCCTTAAAACTTTAGAAAAATCTGTCTTCAGATATTTCTTTGCTTAGTCTTGATGTCTCAGCTTATGTATCTTGATCAGTGGTGATCTGGTTTCACCCTTCCTTATCTTGGCCATGTCTCTCAGCAATGAATGCCTTGTACTTCTGGGCACTCCACAAAGATTGCAGTTCTGGAATATGACAGCACTGGAGGATATGAGGAAAGAATCTCCAGCGCGGAAAAAAATAAAAAATCAATATTTATTAGAGAATATTAAAATCCATCTTGGGTAGAAAAAAACAGACAAAATTGCAGGTGGGGTCCTTGGTGGTCTGAAACCGACACGTTTCGACCTAGCAGGTCTTATTCATGAAACACGTCGGTTTCAGACAACCAAGGACCCCACCTGCAATTTTGTCTCTTTTTTCTACCCAAGATGGATTTTAATATTCCTTAATAAATATTGATTTTTTATTTATTTGCGCTCTGGAGATTCTTTCCTCATGTTTTTGATTCAGCCAACGCCTCTGATCAAGGTGGCTTCGTGCGTGTGAAGATTGTGGACTGCTGCAGAGACTGGTGAGCTGACCTTATCCTCCTATTTTTCCCTTTTTCCTTTGATTACAAGCACTGGAGGTTAAAGGGTTCCTGGTATCTTCATGATTACAAGCACTGGAGGATAAAGGGTTCCTGGTATCTTCATGTTTGATTGTTCTCAAATTTATGACAGTTAATGTACATCTTGTTTTCTCAGCACTATTTGCAACCAACCTTTAATGGTTCTATGATCATGCCCTAATGCCTAACCAATTCAATGTGCATCCCTCTGAAAGACTGTCTAATGAATCGGCACACCTTCATAAAGGGTAGCAATGTCCTAAGTCTACACCTTCCTCATTACACAAATACACATTACCTGATATGCTACTTCCAATAAGCATTCAAGTTTAAACAGCTTGGAGTTGGAAAATCTGCAGCGTGGTTTAAATCCACATATCCTGCACAATACTGATTTACTTGGTAGAATATCACTCTGGTGGGAGTAACATTAGGACATGAAGCAATGCACCACCCTCCATGACTTGTACAAAGTATAACACTATGAGTCACTTTTTTCTTGAAGCGTTTCGTTAAGCTGGTCGTTGAAATAACATTTACCATTGTCAATGAAAACCATTTTACAATGGTTCAAGGATATTAAAAAACCATCAGTTCCATCTAGCTAGCTCAGAACATTTATTTTTCCTGCATCAACAGTTGGCGATTAGTGGTAATCACTACATTAATATCAGTAAAGGGGTTCTCCATGAAATTTAATAAATTAAATAAATTAAAAATACATATAAAGAGAACCTGTCACCTGAAATAAAAATCCATTAACCTGCCGATATGGGGTTAATCTGCAGGTTAATAGTGTTGTGAACCTGTCCGACGTTGGCAGTTACACCCACGCTGCCAGGTGAAAATGAACTTTATTCCTCCCGGCAGCGCTTGGGTTCCAGTCATAGGGGAGGTGCGGGCATGGGTTCAGTCCCCCTCTGTGTACAGAGGGTGGTGGCTGTAACAGGATCCCCAACACTGACTGACATCAGCTCAGCATTAGGGCCGCCATCAGTTAGTGCTGGGGACTCGGTACACAAATTATATTGGACAATGTATTTGAACCATGTTATCCAAGCTGTGTTATTATCTTTGAATCTGGGCATCTATATATTACAAAATATATAGTGTGCGCCTATTATACAGTAGTGCACCGCTGTATGCAGAAGTAAGTTTTTGAAGGGTACTTAAATAATGATTTCCTTTTCTTAAAATTTACATCAATTTATCATTACATTTTGACATCTAAAGAAGCAAAAATCAAAATAAAACAACAATCATGATGGCTTTTTATTTTTTGTTTTGATCACATAGAGTCATAATTAACATGTTCTTTATGTTATTAGGTAATGCAAAGGAATTATCCAACCTCCTGAAGTATCACATTGGTGAGGAGATTCTGGTTAGTGGGGCGGTTAGTCAGCTTGTGAGGATGAAGTCACTTCAGGGAGAAAAACTGGAAGCTGTCTCTGTAAGTGATAATATTGGTGTCATTAAAGTGATGGAACAAGACAACATCAGTGGGACGTATTCTGCCCTATAACACAGTGTGATTGTGGTGGATCACGGTACAATATCACATGTCAAGGTCACTACTTTTAACATATCGGTATTTGAAAGGTCTTGTATGGTTTTTCATGTGTTTGCAATTTTGCAATCAGAAACATCCAAAAACCACATCATATTTTCTGTATTCCCAAGATCTTGAGCACAAATGTTGTTTCATACACTCCAACCCCAGTGGATACCATTAGTTGAAATACCTCTGGAATCACATTGCTATATACAGACTGCGATACTTTTCATATGTAATATCACTGTGGAGCCTATGTAGAATATTGATCTAAATGGTTATAGAAAATTCCATTAAGGCATTGTTAAATTCATTTAGCTATAAATCAAAAACTTGTGCTAATAATCCTACCAGTAGACGTACCTGCTGTGCTCTATCACCTGCTTATCAGTACAGGACATAGTGCTCTAGTCAAAGAGTAGAAACCATGATAAGCTCTTTACCAGAATAATGACATGTACAACTGACAAATCGGACTAATGTGGAAATTACTTATGGTATGGAAAGCTAGTAAGAAACAAAGACAGATATACAGAAAAATGAAAGTTCCACATTATATTAGCAGAATTATTTGCCTGGCGTATAAAGCATGAGCTAAGTTGAAGACTCATGAAAATATGAAAATAAACAATTGACTAAATTAATTAAAAATTTGGAACTTAAACAGTCCTTATAACATCTAAGGATTATAAAATCACAAAGAGATCCACCAGATCATGAACGTCTATAAATAAATAAACTCAACATTAAAACTGCCTAGAACAAAAAAGGAAAAGGTAAGTAATTATGAAAATAAAAAGACGAATAAACATGTTGAAATGATGAGGAGAAATGATGAAAACATGCAAACAAATATTTCAGAACCTCTGCTTAATTCAGTGTTGAATGTAAGTGCCACACGTACAAATACACGCACTTAGCATGCAATCAATGAGGTTATTAATTGAGAACTATTCTGCCATATTGAATGTGCTTGGACATGCAAATCATCAAGATCTGCAGCTGGCAGCTTCTTTACAATTCAAAGTTTTGATTTATGTGAGACCAGAAGACCAGAGACACTGCAGGCCTTGGTAGCACATTTATTCCATGCAGGCTGCTCACTCCACTGTCATACTGCCCTATACCATGATAGCAGAGGTGTCGAGTCGATGGGACACCTATAGTTGGAAATCTGGTCTACGATCAAATCTGAAGATGCTTGTGTAGATACTATTTGATGCCTTACGTTTGGTGTATGATTTATAATTTCACTTCCATCAAAGAATGGATTATTACAAAGCATTCTTCTAATCTGACATTATCACGTGAGCAATGATATGAGGTCTTTACAATGATATACTGATAGATAGAACCAGTGGAATGGCGCTTTTTCCAAAGTTCCCAGCAGACATTTTTCAACACAAAATCACCAGGCAGCATGTTGCTTGTAGTACGATAAATAGCCTGCATGCTTGCTAATAGTAGTATACAGCGTCACCCATTCCGCACATTTGGGATGGTATTGGTTGGTGTTAAATATTAGTGATGAGTGAGTATAGTCGTTGCTCGGGTTTTTCTGAGCATGCTCGGGTGTCCTCTGAGTATTTTGGCGTGGTCGGAGATTTAGTTTCTGTCGACACAGCTGCATGATTTGCTGCTGCTAGACAGCCTGAATACATGCGGGGATTCCCTAACAAGCAGGCATTCCTCGCATGTATTCAGGCTGTCCAGCATCCACAAATTATGCAGCTGCGTTGACAGAAGCTAAATCTCCGAGCACTCCAAAATACTCAGAGGGCGCCCAACCATGCTCGAGAAAACCCGAGCAACAAGTATACTTGCTCATCACTATTAAATATACATTTTCACATATATTTATTTATTCAGGACTTCTTACCAGATGTAATACTCCAAAGAAAATGTCACGATAATCCTTATAAAAAAATGTAGTGGTTTATTGGATTGTTCACCAAAAAGAATCATTGCAGTAATATATAAAACGTGAATTAACCCCATGGTTAGTTGAATTGGTTGCAGTTTATTCATTCACCTTTCACTGCATCATGTGTAAAAGTTTTATCAGCTACTTGTCCATGAGTGTCAGTTCAAGTTACAGTAAAGGCCCCTTCACACATAGCGACGCCCCAGCGATCACAATAACGATCCGACCAGACAGAGATCACTAGTGCGTCGTTACAGGATCGCTAATTAGCTTTCAAACAGTCCGATCTCCTCAACGACGCAAGACAGATCAGCGATTTGCATAACGACCTCGTAGGTCATTGAGTACTTGTCACACTACTTTATTGTAACCGATTCCAACCTCGGTGGGCGTGCTTCAGCGTTTCCCTTTCAACGCCCCCCAACACTGATTGGTGGTCACTGCTGCGCTCTCATCTCAATCCACGCATAACAGCGCAATAGCGATTCAGACAGGGATGCTGAAGCAAGCGCGGTGTGAAATCCGTTAAAATATCAACCCTATAGCGACTCACACGGGAACGCAGAAGGCAAACCGGTTAATACCATTTTCACACATTGGGAGCGCTGTACTCACCAATGGGGCAGAAGGGGCGTGACCTGTAACATAGCTTTGTCACGCCTGCGTCGATGAGCTCTGCGTCGCTATCAAGGTCACTCGTCATTTTTAAGCTTCAAACACAGCGATAGCCAGCGGGGGGGCCGGTCGCCGCTACATTTCACACGTAGCGAGATCGCTAGCGATAACACTGTTGCGTCACAATATCGGTGACGCTTAAGCGATATCGCTAGCGATATCGTTATGTGTGAATGCCCCTTTAGTCTCTCAGTCTGCAAATAAGCAGACTGAGAGGAGATTTAGTAGCTGTCTACAAATATCTCAAGGGCTGTCACATTGTAGAAGGATCATCTTTATTCTCATTTGCACAAGGAAAGACAAGAAGCAATGGGATGAAACTGAATGGGAGGAGACACTGACTAGATATTAGAAAAAACTTTTTGATTGACTGCTAGAGTGATCAATGAGTAGAACAGGCTGCCACGAGAGATGGTGAGTTCTCCTTCAATGGAAGTCTTCAAACAGAGGCTGGACAGACATCTGTCTAGGATGATTTAGTGAATCCTGCTTTGAGGAGGGGGTTGGACCAGATGACCCTTCCATCTCTACCATTCTATGATTCTGATTCTATGATGATATGAAGTCACAGGAGCACATATCTGCTTATACATAAGTGTCAAAGTCCAGGATATAGTAGACCACAGGAGAATATGTCAAATCTTGAACGTAGAGACCCCCGAATGGCAAGAGTCACGAATGAAGAGTGACCAGCTCCTCTCTGAGTGTCCTGTAGCAATATACAGTACAGACCAAAAGTTTGGACACACCTTCTCATTCAAAGTTTTTTCTGTATTTTCATGACTATGAAAATTGTACATTCACACTGAAGGCATCAAAACTATGAATTAACACATGTGGAATTATATACTTAACAAAAAAGTGTGAAACAGCTGAAAATATGTCTTATATTCTAGGTTTTTCAAAGTAGCCACCTTTTGCTTTGATTACTGCGTTGCACACTCTTGGCATTTTCTTGATGAGCTTCAAGAGATAGTCATCGGAAATGGTCTTCCAACAGTCTTGAAGGAGTTCCCAGAGATGCTTAGCACTTGTTGGCCCTTTTGCCTTCACTCTGCGGTCCAGCTCACCCCAAACCATCTCGATTGGGTTCAGGTCTGGTGACTGTGGAGGCCAGGTCATCTGGCGTAGCACCTCATCACTCTCCTTCTTGGTCAAATAGCCCTTACACAGCCTGGAGGTGTGTTTGGGGTCATTGTCCTGTTGAAAAAAAATGATGGTCCAACTAAACGCAAACCGGATGGAATAGCATGCTGCTGTACGATGCTGTGGTAGCCATGCTGGTTCAGTATGCCTTCAATTTTGAATAAATCCCCAACAGTGTCACCAGCAAAGCACCCCACACCATCACACCTCCTCCTCCATGCTTCACTGTGGGAACCAGGCATGTAGAGTCCATCTGTTCACCTTTTCTGCGTCGCACAAAGACACGGTGGTTGGAACCAAAGATCTCAAATTTGGACTCATCAGACCAAAGCACAGATTTCCACTGGTCTAATATCCATTCCTTGTGTTCTTTAGCCCAAACAAGTCTCTTCTGCTTGTTGCCTTTCCTTAGCACTGGTTTCCTAGCAGCTATTTTACCATGAAGGAGAGTGATGGGGTGCTACCCCAGATGACCTGGCCTCCACAGTCACCAGACCTGAACCCAATCGAGATAGTTTGGGGTGAGCTGGACCGCAGAGTGAAGGAAAAAGGGCCAACAAGTGCTAAGCATCTCTGGGAACTCCTTCAAGACTGTTGGAAGACCATTTCCAATGACTACCTCTTAAAGCTCATCAAGAGAATGCCAAGAGTGTGCAAAGCAGTAATCAAAGCAAAAGGTGGCTACTTTGAAGAACCTAGAATATAAGACATATTTTCAGTTGTTTCACACTTTTTTGTTAAGTATATAATTCCACATGTGTTAATTCATAGTTTTGATGCGTTCAGTGTGAATGTACAATTTTCATAGTCATGAAAATACAGAAAAATCTTTGAATGATAAGGTGTGTCCAAACTTTTGGTCAGTTGTATGTCTCAAAAAACACCTGTTTTGTACATTCATTGAAGTCCATATGGCGTACACCTGCCCATGCTAAGTGTACAAGAATAACCTAAATGTCATATCAGCAAATATACCCAGTACAGAGTTGAAAGTAAAAATGAATAGCCATAAATAATATTTAATAGTTGGCAATTATAAAAGGTGCTGCCAGCAGTGGATCGTGATATTTTGCATGCCCAAATTCTTTTAGTGTGACAGAACATTCTTCACACAACCATTAATAACCTTAGTGATAGCATGCCAAGGCGTGTAGGCTTGTGTGTGTATTTTTGCATGCAGCGCTCATACTCGATACTGAATAAATCAAGATGTTTTGAAAATTTTGTTTCAATTTTTACATCTTTCGCATATCATTATCATGTGTATACAATGTGTGATTTTCATAATTCCATGATTTTTCCTACTTGGGGTTGCAATTTTTCATGTTGAACAGTTTACATTGAGCAACTTTCCTTTGTACCTTTTAGAAATCCTCCTTAGCCAACTAATAAACTAACTTCCTGTTAATTGTAGGGGGAATAACATTGTAGCATGCACCGCTAATCATCTGTTATTATTATTATTTCACTAGGTAATAATTCCATAATTTGTCTTTGACATTGCTGCAATTTTGAATAGGCATATGGGCAGCGATTTTACCCCATTTCAGTGCCATTTTTTTTTTTTTTAAATAAAAGATAAAATATGATTTTAATTTTCAGTATGTGATTCTGTGCAACCTAGTGACATATAATTATGTTTTATTGCAGAGAAATTCCACGTTATTAGTTAATAAGTCACCTGTTTCTGAAGCAGACATGATGGCCACAAACGGTGTGGTTCACGCTATCAACACTATATTACAGCCAGGTAAGATGTAGTTGTGGGTCTGGTTATGTATGAAAGACATGATAAACTTTCAAAGGGTATGGTATAAATGCCTATACAACCTCTGATGTATCTGATGTATCTAAAATACAACAAAACACTGATACAAACATACAGACCACAAATAGCTCCACATCATTTCTGTTCCTGCAGTGGTATGTTAGGGCTTGTTTCCATTCATTTAAGGTGAGCAGAGGGAACTGATCCCATAGTTTTTTAAGGGATAGTTATCTTCCATCTGATTCATCAATTATGCTGCTATGTAGGACCCTTCGAAGAGTCATATCTAAAAACGCTAAAATGCAAAGCCTGCAGAATGGGAGAGTAGGTCCTATAAAAAAGCCCAATTGTATACTGGCCGGTTCTTAGCCTTTTGTAGGAGTCTTTGTTATGGGCTATTGGAACATATATAGCAGTTTTGTAGCTCTATTTGTTGAGGTTTTTATGTTGCAGATTTTCTACAGCATTTCTGAATGTAGTAGCTAAACTAGGTTACTTGCATTTTTTTCATTGCGTTTTTGAGGGGTTTTTTTATATCCGTGTTTATCACATTTCAGGTTTTCATTTTTTTTGGGAGTATAAAGTTTTAAATAAAGCTGCTTTGTTTTTTATACTTTCTGGTATTTTGTTTTTGATAAAACTTTATTAATACAATGTACTTCATGCATTTTCACTGTGTTTTCACAGTGGAAACAAACTTAAAATGCATGTATATTTTTTACTTGTGGAATATCTGCATCTAATACATTTCTATGGTTAAAATCTTTGCATATACTCAGTGTACTCGCAAGAGAAATTTTTGTTGTGGATTTGAAATACACACTGCACGTCAGTTTATGCTGCACTAAAAAAAAGTTCAGTAGGCACGAGATTTCTAAAAATCCCAACCAGTTTGATGCAGTTTTTAATTTAATCATATGAATATATATTTTAACATCATATAAGAATAAATGACGAACTGTGATTGAAAAGAACAAAGGAACAGAAATCAAAGTCGGATATCGAGGTTTTCTATGTATGCAATAACATTGTCATTTCCAGTGTAAAAATCATTCTTGTCACCAGTATAAGATCTGAGGGGACACTCCTCAACAATGTGCTGAACTGTTTGACTGTCAGCTCCACAGTCACAGGCAGGAGATTCAGATTTTCCTAACTTATGCATAAGGTCTGCACAGACACCAAAGTTTGTTCTGATACGATTCAGGGTAACTCTTTTTTTCCTTGGTAGATTGAAGCCTGGTGGTGGGTTTTGTAAGTGAGGAAATGTTTGAAGCTCACTGTCTACTGCAATGACCCAAAGTTCTCGCCATTTCTCTTCTAAATTGAAATCATGTTTGTGCAGGGTAATTGCAGTTTGGATGGGTGGATGTCTTGATTTCAGTCGCTGCATTTGAACATCTTGGATATTTTGATGCATTGGGAGATTTTCATTATTCACTACTTTCGTGTATTCTTTAAGTAGGAGCTTTGGTCTTCTCAGGTTTGCAGGTGCGATATGGCTCAAGACAGGTAACCAGTGGACAGGCGTAGATCTGATAGAACCAGTTGTTATGCTCATAGAATTGTTCAGCTGAGTGTCGATTACATTCACATGACAACTATTCAACCATACTGGAGTACAATATTCTGCAGCAGAGTACACCAAGGCAAGGGTAGATGTTCTCAAGACAGATGTTGAAGAACCCTAGGAGGACCCAAAGAGTTTCTGTATAATATTATTGCATGCTTTCAATTTCTGTGCTGTCTTATCCAAGTGAGATTTGAAGGTTAGGCTTCTATAAAGGGTTACGCCTAAATACTTAGGATTGAAAATGTGTTTGACAAGTTGACCTTCAAAATGTACTTTGAGTCTTAGCACTTGTGTTGTGTAAATGAAAGCAACATACTTCCGTTTTTGATGGATTGAGCTTTAGCCTCCATTGTCAAAAATACTTCCCCATTACACTAAGATCTTCTGTTAGAACCTTCTATGCTTCCTCCTTTGTTTTGCTCACTGTAGCAAGTGCCCAGTCATCGGCGTATTCAAATTTCCCTGATATTGTGTCAGGAATGTCAGCTAGGTACAAAGCAAACAGGAGGGGTACCAGCACTGATCCCTGGGCCAAACCATTGTTTAAGGTTTTCTTACAACTGGTTTAATCACCCATGATAAGTTGAAAGGTTCGATTTTCAATCATATTATTGCAGAGGTACATCATTTTCTTACATGGAAGCACCTTCAGAAATTTATAGAAGTCCTTCCCTCTACACAGTGTCATATAAGGCAGAAAGATCGATGAACGCCACTGAAACCTTCTTGTTCTTTTGAAATTCAGCTTCAAGTTAAAGTTATTAAGGCTAAAACTTGGTCGCTGCAGTTTCGAGCAGTTCTAAAGCTAGCTTGCTCTACTGGTATTGAGTCGAAAATCTTTAAATTGATATTGTTATAGATTAAGCATTCTAAATGCTTGTATAGACAACTCAATAAAGCAATGGGTCTATAAGTTGATGGATTATTTTTAGGCTTCCCAGGTTTTAACAATGCAATGATCTTGGCGTGTTTTAATGTACTGGGGACTTGAGCATTCTCCATGATATCTGAGAAGAACTTTGCTAGCCATTTTATCGCATAAGGTCCACAGTTTTGAGAAATTCAGAATTAATCCCATCAAATCCCGGAGCTTTATTACTTTTATTATTAGCAAGGGCAATTTCAATGTCACAAGTTGTAAAAGGACGGGAGTATTCTTCAGTTGGTGCAACAGGTGATTTTAGTAGCTTAAACTTGTTTTTAACTTCCATGGTATGAGCTCGGTCTTTAGGGGTTCTTGAGGTGTTCACAATGGGTGCTGCAATTTGGTTTGGAGTTACAGCAATCGTTTTTTGCTTTGATTTACGGTTTCCTTCTAGTTTTCTTAAAAGAGACCACGCTTTTCTACTGGACCTTTTAATGTCCAAGATCTCAACTGTTTCCATCCTTTTGACACAAATTGCTGCATTCAGTTTGTTCAGCAACTGATCACTGATTTCACCATCTTCACTCTCAAGGAATTGTCTGTACAGTTGTTCACATTTGTCAGTCCAGCCTGGAATGTATTTTTTGCTAAAGCCACGTGGTATTGATTTCTTTGCAACTTTGATAACAGCTTTACAGAACCGCTCATAGTTTTTACTGATTGTTGTATCCAACCAATACACTTGTCAAGATGATCTGCAAACTTTTTCCAGCTGACTTTGACCAAATTCCACTGAGGATGTGGGTACGAAGTTACAAGAGGAATGGATATTCCAACGGTGATGATGACAGGGTGATGCTGACTACGAGGGAAATGTTTGACAAACACACCAAGATGTAGATAAAGGTTGATTGTTTCTATTGCATGATACAAAACATAAATCAGGGTGGTATCCTCTATACCAGGCTGCTGATTGGAAGATTGGAAAATCCTTTACATCAAAAACCAAGAATGTGTTGTGCACATCAGACCAGTTTACCAGGTGCTCACTATTGTCGCCATTGCTAGAATATTGCCAGAGCTCATGATGACTGTTGAAATCTCCTATGTACATGGTAGGATGTGGATGGACATGGATAACTTCAGTGGGCCATTGTACTGCAGGAGGCTTGCAAATATTAACAATTCTGATATCACAAACTTTAACCACAGCTTCATGGATGTCATTTTCAACAGATGTAGATATAAGCATTACATTTTCAATATTACCTTTCACATAGGTAGCTGCACCATAGTGCAGGTCATATGTAGCACCCATTAAATCAAAATCAGAAATGGAGCCACAAGCTAGAAGTTGGTCTTCATTTTCAACATGAGTTTCCTGAAGAACAAGAACATCTATTTTATCAGTGAGAAACTTGTGGAGGAAATCACATTTTGAACGGCTGATAGCTTCAATATTGATTTGGCAGATTTTCACAATGGGTCCAAGGTCTTTCATTTGAGACGTGTCATTTGTGACGGTACCATTATTATTATTTGTAGACATTATCAAATTTGATCCTTTGTTGATTATCAAATATGATGTAAAATATATTGACCAGGAGACCTAGAAGTAGTTTGATTGTTTGGTCATCATCATTGTTAGTCCTTTAGCGTTACCCAGGGTGCACCAGATGGAGGAGGACTAACGTTGCACCCGTTGCACCATGCACGGATGCAGTTTTGAACAGCGGCAATAAAAACCATCAAAAACTTGCCAAAATCTTATAATGGGAACTGAACCTTGTTGGAATTTCTCTGGGGGAAAAGTATATTACGTTTCTTCATTTTCTGCAGCCTGTGAGACCCTAACATAGGTAATTTCTCTGCTATATTTTACCATGTAAAAGTTCTTACTCCTAAAGTGCTGGTAATGTTAGATATACTGTACTTTATATACATTTAGAGCGCTAAAGCTAAGAGCATTGGAAATCGGCTTGGCTGACAGTTTTGCAGCATATGCTAAACTCATTTGGATCAATAACTGTCAGAACTTGGCATTTTCCTGATAAAGACTGGGAATAATTGAAACCGAAATCTAGTTCAGTCATAATCATAACACATGCAAATGCACTTAGTAGATAAAACAGAATCATTATGAAACAATTAGGGATGAGCGATATTGGCCGAAATCGTATCGGAATTCCGATTT
>VIAB01001689.1:9934-46964 GCA_009801035.1 Oophaga pumilio | reverse complement strand
GCAGTTGGCCCGCGGGCCGCGAGTTTGAGACCCCTGCTATACAGTATTGCGATATTTGTTTTACATTCATCTAGTGACTTGAAGATAAAGCAGTTCATGGACCATTTATCAATTGTTATCCACATACTGATCTAGATGCCTCAGACCTAATTAAATAATAAAAAATAAGGATTCAATTACCTTATAGTTAATTAGCTGCAGTATGCCAATTGCATAGATTTTGAATAGAGCAGTAGGGCACATGTGATACCACAGTTTTATTCATCCTCCCATGGAACAGGAGAATCATATTGAGACCCCCATTCTAGTGATCAGTGGGGGTCCAAGGGCATGCCTTTAGGATGTCAGTGGTAAGCACTGGGCTATAATGTTGCTTATGGTACTGTTATTTCACCAAATTTCCCATTAAATTGTGTTATTCTCTCTGAATTGTACTTCTGCAAAGCCTGTACATGGTCAGAAAATACTTATATAAGGCCTTCTTCACACGTCTTGATATTCCCGGTACTGTAAAATCCAGTACCGATGTTATCTGTATCCATGTGTCCATGTGCGTGTGTGTCATCCGTGTGCTGTCCATGTGCACCATCCACGTGACACGTACTTGAATAGAATGCAGAAGACAAATGACAAATGTATAGGTGTTAGATGTGCAAAGATATAAATAGTTAAATAGATAGTAAGATAGATAGATAACTAGATAAATAGATGTGAGATATATAATAAGTGCTTTTCATGTGTAGCTTACTGTATTTAGCTGATAAATAAATGAAAAAAATTAAGCAGGATCCCCTCTATTTTTGATAAACAGCAAAAGTAAAGCAGACAGCAGCAGGCTGACATTATCATGCTGGGAAGGTCTATGAATTTTGGGCCCTTCCCAGCATAAAAATACCAGCATACAGCCACCCCTGAATTACTGCATCCATTAGATGCGCCAATTCTGGGGCTTTGCAAGTCTCTCCCTAATTTCCCTGGTGCAATGGCAATCGGGGTAATGGTAGTTGGGGTTAATGTCAGCTGTGATTTCTGAAAAATCACAGCTGCCATCAAGCCCTGGTGTTAGTCATGGAGAGGTGTCAGACACCCCCTTTACTAACCCAGTAATCCCAAAAAACACACACACACGAAAAATACTTTATTTGAATAAAAATCCCCACACTATCCCTGTTTCACCAGTTCATTGCAAAAAATAAATCTCATGCAGGTCTGCCATAATTCTGGGCATCCGATGTAGTCCAGTAATGGATACCTGAAAAACATAAAACGAGAGAAATAAACACAAAAGAGAGTGTCTCTTTCACCAATTTATTGGCAGAAGTGTTCCCACGAAGTTCCCATGTAGTCCACATTCCCCGAATCCTGCTACAGTGTCTGTGAATAGCAGTATAGTTACAGCTATTCACAGTCCTCAGTTCATAGAAACATAGAATGATAGAGTTGGAAGGGACCTCCTGGGTCATCTGGTCCAACCTCCTGCTCAAAGCAGGATTCACTAAATCATCCCAGACAGATGTATATCCTGCCTCTGTTTGAAGACTTCCATTGAAGGAGAGCTCACCACCTCTCGTGGCAGCCTGTTCCACTCATTGATCACTATGTCAAAAAGTTTTTTCTAATATCTAATCTATGTCTTCTCCCATTCAGTTTCATCCCATTGCTTCTAGTCTTTCTTTGTGCAAGTGACAATAAAGATGAACCCTCTACACAGTGACAGCCCTTGAGATATTTGTAGACAGCTACTAAGTCTCCTCTCAGTCTTCTTTTTGGCAAGCTAAACATTTCCAAATCCTGTAACCGTTCCTCACAGGACATGGTTTGCAGACCGGTCACCATTCTGGTTGCTCTTCTCTGAACTTGCTGCAGTTTGTTGATGTCTTTTTTAAAATGTGGTGCCCAAAACTGGACACAGTATTTCCAGATGAGGTCTGACCAAAGATCAGTAGAGGGCAATAATGACGTGATCTAGGCTGTATGCTTCTGTTAATACATCCCAGAATTGTATTTGACTTTTTGGCTGCTGCATCACACTGTTGACTTATGTTCAGTCTGTGATCTATTAGTATAACCAATTCTTTTTCACAGTTAATGACAACGATGCTTGTTAGAGTACCCAGCACCTGTGAGTAGCAGGAACTTTGCTGATATTCACAGACACTGGAGGAGGATTCACGGTATGTGGACTACATTGGAGCTTGTGAAGAAAACGGACTTGGGAAGGTCTCTTAGAACTGTATTGAACCCCTTTTGAGATCTTTAAAGCGAACTCAGATCTAATACTAGACTATTAAAACAAGAAAGTGTGCAAAGAAAAACAGTTGTGTTTATATTTATGGATTATGGAGTTTTTTCTTTTGTCTTAAAAAAAATATGGCATGCCTGTTTCACAAAGCAGGAAGCACATGTTCTGTGACACACAAGCCTTGTATTCAGGATTTTTCTTTAATAGCAAAGTTAGGACAGATGGGTATTAATACATCCCTTGTTGGAAGTGTGTGAAAAATAAAAAAAGGTTGTTATTAAGGTGCTGTTACTTGAGTATATTACATATCACTTAATTCATGGTCATACTGAGTGACAATATAGGTACAGCAACTACATTTAAATCACAGACTGAGACTACCACTCCCATTTTCAATATGTTTCAATTTCGATGTAGTACTCAACAATCAGATGAAGCCTTTTTCTATTCTTTTGTATATCGAAAGACCTGTGCAATTTCCTATCCCTACGCTGTAAAATCCAAAAATGACTGCTCCTTGGATGACCCTAATCGTTTACAGTCCCTGCCATAGTCTCCCTGATTGGCTGCAGTAGACCATGTAATGTTATTGCTGGAAGACATTATGGGGAGGACAAAGAGGAAAAGCCTTATGTTAGAAAAATATTTAGAATTGTGAGTCCTCAGTGGTTGATACCTTTTAATAGCTAACTGAAAAGATGGTGACAAATTGCAAGCTTTCGAGACTACTCAGGTCTCTTCATCAGGCAAAGACTAATACAACATCTGAAGAATCACATATTTATACACAATAGGACACAGGAATAGTGCAATGGATAAGACAAGTGACGTAAAGCAGAATTATCCATATGGGAGAGGGATGAACAGTTGTGGCAATAAATATTGGACCAGTTCATAGATAAGGAGTGTGAAAGTTTTATTGCCCTCTGATTGGGGTCTGGTAATGTTTTGTGATGTTCCCACAGGGTCCTAGGAGAAAATTCCTTAATTGATGTAAAAAGTCATAAATCCATGTGATAGGTTCATTCCAGCATTGAGAGTGTCAAAGGCCGTCATCATTTTGTATTTACAAACTCTCCTGTGTCTCTAAGATGTGAAATTACCCTTCAATACAAGTAATTTCATGTCCATCATGCTATGACCGGGCATAGAAAAATGTTTGGCCTCAGGTAGATCCATTCTCTTTTCTCTTATTGTGTAGCAATGAGAATTCATCCTAGTTCTCAGTTTTTGCCCGGTCTCCCCCACATACAGACCCCCAGTTGGACATTTAGTACATATAATTAGGTACACCACATTAGATGTGATGCAGCTGAAAGTACCTGGGATCTTGTAGTCCTGATGTGAGTTGGGGATTTTTATCTTGTCCGTGGTCATTATAAATGGGCAGGTTTTACATTTTTTCTGGTTGCAAGGAATGTTATTAGTTGGTATTCTGAGTCTTCAGCGGTCTGTGAAATGACTAAAGGCATTTATTTATGGGTTTTTTTTTTGCGATTCTCTCCAATCGAATTGCAAACTCTGGAACTGCAAATTTGAGGCAATTCAACCTTTCCTTTTTTCTCCTTACATTCATTCTTATGTACATATCAATCTGCTTATCTCTGGTGGAGCACTGCCTGTGTAAGTTTATATATGGATGTTTGCTGTATATTGGTTTTCATTTTATTTTTTGTTTTCAGCAAAATCGATAGAAAGAGGAGATGAACTTTCAGATTCTGGACTTGATATCCTGAGACAAGCTGCTGCTTATTCAAAGGTATGTTTTAAACATAAATTATTATATACACTTACACTAGCTGTATGAATGTATAATTTTAGAAGCTGTTGACAGTCCTAAACGATCCCTGTGTAGTGTTTCATTAAATACTAGTGGCTTATATAGCCACACAATAAGTACTGTCTCACTGAATATAGTAAGAGAGTGTTGATAAACATGATGTAACCCTTAGTGGCTATATGTAAAAGATCACACTTCCTGTGCCAGTGATAGCCCATCCTGTTTAGTCAAGGGCATCGATTTAGTTTGGGTAAAGTGATACAATACCGATGAGCTAAGGTAAAATACAAAGTCTCATGTGTGGTATTGTGGTCCCCTCGAATATCCTGGGGGCAGCGGTAATAGTTACTGTCAAGGTGCTCTATCCGTTAGTGTTTCATTTGGCTGTAAACAAGATGCATAGCCAAACACCAGTTTACTGCTTAGTAAAACACTAGTTTACTTATGGCAATGGCATGATTGTACAGTTTTCAAATTTAAAGCTAAAGAAACACTGGCTACACCGCCCTGATTTGGCAAAAAAAGGCGTCATCACCAGCTGCCTTCAGATTCCTGAAGATTCAAGTGGTCCAAAACCATGGAATGACTGCAAAAGAGTTGCAGCAAAATTTGGTGGCAGCAGGCACTGATGTTTCTGTTTACACAGTAAGGCACGTACTAAATGCTGAAAATCTCCATTCCTGAGATCCAAGATGCAGACCTCTACTGCCTTAAAAACACAAGAAAAGTTCCCTCTGACTTATTTATATGGTTTTGAGCAAGTTTTGGGATTCTTTTCTGTTGACTGATGAAACAAAAGGGGACATTTTCCAACTTATGAATCAGTAGTAAGTCTTGGGGAGTATATAGTAAAGCATGGTGGTAACTCAGTGATGCTTCTTTGCTTCCTCTGGCAATGAAAACCTACAGCGTGTAGAGGGAAAAATTAATTCAATCCAATATTAGGAAATCCTAGGAGACAAACATCATGCCTTCTGTGAGGACACTGAAGCTTGGGTGTCATTGGATCTTCCAAAAGGACAATGATCCCAATCATACCTCAAAGTCCACCAAACTTTCTTTAGAAGTTCTAAGTGTTCTGGAGTGGCTATTAGTTGTGTTAAACTATTTTTAATTGATTTGTTTATTGCAAACAGCAGAAATTTCGTAAATTATGCCAATAAACCTAATATACAATGGCAGTTAAATACTGATTACATTGGTAGTACCACTCAAGTTTTTTTTTTCAATTGCTCATGGCTCCTCTAGCCCCCAGATGCTCTATTTAGTTATTTAGACAAAATAGTAAGTGTATACAGAAGGTTTGTTTTGTTCCTTGAAAAAAGATCAATCAAGTATGTCAATGTTTACTTAGCAAACTTTAGTCACAGTGTGGGGTAGCATACACATTGCAGTCGGGTGCATTATATACTAAAAATTCCAGCTGAAAAATGTGCAAATAAGCTAGTGTTTCTTATCCGCAAGCATCTTCATGGCAAACCACCCAGTGCATTGTTGCAGTGTTTAAACTTCAGCATCACACTATTCACAAAGGGTTCTAGCATGAAACTAAGCTATTATTGATCTTACACATTCTTTCCCAGACTAGAGCAAAAAACAATATGGAGTCATCAATTATGTGACAGGATACCATTGTTTAGTGCAAATAATCTCAATCACAAATATATCTTTTTTCTCTCTAGGTGTCTCAAAGACATGCCCGGCTAGGTAAATATGTTGTTCAATTCTTCATGTTTGATGATTTGAAATGTGACATATGGTGCTAGATAAAATACTGTCATGGATCTATGCATATTCTTGTGGGAACGCACATCAATCTGAGAAGTTGTCAGCATGAAAAAAAAAACATGTAGAAAAAACAAGAATAGGAGACTTTCTATCTGTGAATACTCTATCTGAAGCAATGAACTCTTTGATCACTACTTCACATCAGAGGAAACTATTGGCACTAGATGGCAGAATAAATATGTTTGCAACTGTACATCAGACGTGTCACTTATAGCTCCAGGTCCTGAGTTCCATTCCTATCCCATCGCACTACTTATAATTCAAAAAACAGAGAAAAAAGTTTTTTCAGCTCACCAGACATTCATCCAATTGAGGTCACTCCGGAGTAAGTTAGGAGCGGTGCACGGACATAGAGATCCTGAGCCAAATCCCAGGAGAATAAACCATACACACAAGCAGAGGGAAGTCCAGTCTCCAGAAAAATGGAGTATTAATAGAGGAAAATTAGGCTATGATATTAAAAACCTTTATCCTTTATTGTAGTTTCATAAAAACATCAGGCAGGAAATCCGCCCACCGGTGACCCCCGTCACATGATCATGGGTCACCGGTTTGTTGGCATGACAACCAGAGGTCAGTTTTAGCATTTAGTGAACCTAGTAAAAAAGCCAAACAAAAAGCAAGTGTGGGATTGAACTTTTTTTTGCAATTTCTCCGCACTTGGAATTATTTTCCTGTTTTCTTGTATACGACATGGTAAAACCAATGGTTTCATTCAAAAGTACAACTTGTCCCACAAAAAAACAGCCCTTACATGGCCATTTTGACCAAAAAATAAAAAGTTATAGCTCTGGGAAGAAGGGGAGCAAAAATTGAAAATGCAAAACCAAAAATAGCTCTGGTCATTAAGGGGTTACATAACATTTACCACATAAGGGATTTATACTGTCAATCTAAACGACTAATGAACAAAGGGAAAAAATGAAGGAAACAAAGAACATGCAATAATAAATGTTTCAATAGAAATTGTGTGTATCATAGTCAGTATAGATAAAACTACAACAGCAGAGATCCTATTAATACAGAGTTAAAAAACAGGTACCGTTTGTGCTGCTTCAAGTAATTTACTCAGCAGACTTGGGGGTCCAGCTATAGATCTTGCATGTGTATGATTAAAAAATGGTATAAACTAGGTTTGCTGAAGTTGCTTCCTTTTCGTAGTCTCCTTAAGATCACTGGAGGATATGGGTTATCCTTCTGCCTATGTGCGCTCCTGTGCGCACAGATATCCGCTGTAAGGATCCTGGAGGGATTACATGTGGGCTCAGTGCAGTGAGACGCTGAAAATCTCTTGACAAGTCTATACAGCCAGGGCCCTTCGGCTGGGAGCATCCCTGGTAACCTTGAGGGTGATTGCTGGAGTAATGTGCGATGTCACTGTGAGAAAAATGAAAATGTTACTTTTTCCCACAAAAATTTGAATAAGCCCCAAACTTTGCATTTTCACAACAGTAAGAGCATAAGTGACCCTGTGGCCATGTCACATTGACAGAGCCCCTGACATGCCAGAACAGCAGAACCCCCCATAAGTGATCCTATTTTACATACTACATTTTAAATTTTTATATGGGCTAGTAGGAAAAATTGGATCTCACAGTTTGTTGTGCAATTTCTCCTGAGTGCGCAATAGCTTTTTTATTTCTCCGCTGACTAAACTATATGGCAGCTTTCCTTTTTTGCAGGACAAAATGAAGGTTTCAGCGATACCGTTTTTATTTACTTTCAACTTTTTTATTGCATTTTATTCCTTGTTTTTGCTGGAATGATGAAATGCATAGTTTTATTGCCAGTTTTTTCATTATTTCTTTTACAGAGTTCACTGAAGGGGTTAAATAGTGTGACAGTTTTATAAGCTGAGTCATTCTGCATGCGGCAAAACCAAATATGTGCACTTTAATTTTTTTTTACATAAATGCACTTATTTATTTGTTTGATATTTTTTCATTTATTTTATTTTTTTTTGTAAAAATATTTTTTATTGTTTTTCTACTTTTTTACTTAGACCCTCAATGGAACATTATAACTTTTATTTCTCTGCTTGCTGATATAATGAATTGCAATGCACAAGCATTACACCTGTCAGTGCTGCACTAACAGAAGCTTCTTATATCATGCACTGAGCATGGTCTAACAGGCTAAAGGGTATGCCACACTAAGCGAGATCGCAAGCGAGATCGCTAACGAGATTGCAATTGCGTCACCATTTATGACGCAGTAGCGATCTTGTTAGCGACTTAGCTGTGTGTGACATGTAGCAACGATGTGGCCCCTGCTGAGATGTCGCTGATCGCTTATGAACGTTCTGAGCCGTTTTTTGGTTGTTGGTATCCCGCTGGTGAGCCTGAATTGCTGAGTGTGACACCCTTTATGAACGACTTCACCAGCGTCGCAGGTGGGACTAGGTTTTCCCAACGACCGCAGAGGTCGTTATACAGATCGCTGATGAGTTGTGTTTGGAATCACAGATCGCTGATGAGTTGTGTTTGTAATCTAACAGCTAAGTCGCTAACGAGATCGCTACTGCGTCATAAATGATGACGCAGTAGCGATCTCGTTAGCGATCTCGCTTAGTGTGGCATACCCTTTAGCATAGCTGGGTGACCAGGATGTCTTCATGATGACCTCTGGCTGCCATGGCAGTGATCAAGCCCTCGCAATGATGTTGAGGGCTCACTGATCTAATGGGAGAGGGAGCCCCCTCCCTCTTCCTGCCTTCTAAATGCTGTGATCACTATCGAGCTTGGCATTTATGTTGCTAAATGGCCCAGAGTGGTGCGAGCACCACTTCTGGCACTGGCTGTGGAGGCTCGGCATTCATTTAAGCCAAGCTCCTTGCAGCTATCGCGCAGGCACAGCTCCTGTGCCCGCATGATCGCCATGACGTAAATTTATGTCATTTTGCCAGAACTCATTCCTGACCATGATGTAAACTTACCTCAAATGTCGTGAAGAGGTTAAGTCTATATTCAGACTTAAAAACTATGAAGCTGAAACCATGAAACATTGGGGTTTATGTGTGAGCCAGAAGTAGGTTTTACAATGTAAGCCTATGAAGCCTCTTTCCATAGATTTACATTATAAAAGCGCTTTCTGGCTCACACATAAACCCCAGTTTAATCCAAAAATATTAACCTTAAGATTTAAGATTTAAGTAATAAAAATTTTAGTCCGGTGGTTCTTTAAAAAAAATAGTGAGCCATACAACATTTTGCCAAATATGCAAGTTTTTACTTGTATTTTACTAGTATTTCAAATACACCTATGCACTTAAGCAGGTGTTGTTACAGGCTGTATTTATTACAAAATAAGTGGGGAGTGGGACCTTATCTGGAATTGTGTTATTGCTCCCCTTCTTACCTCCCCATGATAACTGAATCATACAAAAAGAGCATACAGAGCTTTCTCCAGCAATGGCAGTTAAACTATACTCTTAATTTCCCATAGTCAAACTCAATAATTTGGGCATTAGGGTATATTTGGATGCACGATAATGCTGAGACTTTTCTCTCCATTTTTTCAGCACCTGGATATTCCATGTTAATGTCGAAAATGAAACAAAGAACTTCTGAGTGAAAATAAGGCAGCAGTCGTCACCACTGGTGCCTCTTTATTTTTTAATAACATGATTCACATTTTGTAACTTGTTTTTGTAAATTGATTTTATGTTTCCTCTGGAAGTGTTGAAAATTTTGTCAACATGTTTTAACCGTTCTCATTCCTTGAGGCACTTGTTCTTGTTAAACATATGATAACATAACAACAAATACCTGTTGACAATAAATGGTTTTTACCTGAGATAACATTTGGTCTTTGTATTATAACCCATGAACTCTTAAAATAACAGCAGCTCTTAAATTGTTAATTTAATTATTGTAGGGAAATTAACTCTGTGATAGAGAATTGTCAACCATGCCCGTCTCTACAGAAAGCAAAGCGGAGCCATCAATTTTCACCAACATCATTGCCACATTGCTCTATGATTGATGAGATTGCACTAGCCAACCCCCAGTGACCAAACATTGATAAGATTTTCTAGAAATGTCACATACCGAGACAAATGTAGTGTATCTTTATTCTACTAAATTTGCTGGTTTAGTAACCAATTCAGATTAAGACTTTACAAGTGTGTGGTACAAATGAACTAAATAAAATATTTTTAAAATCTGCTATAATATCACCCAAAATAATTTTTGGGGTAATAAAACAAGTATGTCAATTCTAGTATAGTAGCAAAAAAAGTTACATTAAAAATCTTTGCAAAAAGATGTAAAATAGAGCTTCAAGCATAGTCCAAATTACGAGACTGTTGACTAACATTCTCCACGACAATCGCAACATTCGCTCAGATGGATTTGTGTTTTATGTATTTTGTAGCTGTGTTTTTGCTTAAATCATGTCTGTTTTACGGTGCAATGTTGGGTTGATAAGGATAAACATGCTTTTTTTTTACAATTCTAATTCCTCAGATTGTTAATTCATCATTTATTTTCCATTAAGTCATTTTGAATTAAAGCTTTGTACCTTCAAAATCTGACCCAACAATGTATCCATCACAGTGTGCACCCACCATTCACAAAATGTACAAAATAAACAACACCTTTTACTAAGTGGTTTCTTTGTTTTATTTTTTGTGTCTTTCTTAGCTTGTCTAAAACATTTTCTTAGACATTGTACTTGAAAATGATGTGTTTAAAAACCTCTATCAACAAAAATGAGGCACGGTTATGATTTCTGAACCAGAGCTGACCAAAATGAAGAATCTGGAAATATTTGAGGCACTGATCTTAATGAACTTTACTTTATTTTAATATGAATATAAGGATCTGGGAATAAAAACTTATATCTAGCACAAACAAATCTTTTGAACTCCAATTGCTATTGAGAGAATTCATAAACCAATCAATCATACACATTCAAATCATCATCAAAATCTACAAATTTTTAGCCAGTTTAAGCTATGAACAGTGATTATCCTCTAAGATGTGGCCATCACCTTTAACTAAATGAAAGAAATTAAATTGATTATCTTTGCTCTTTACCCTCATTCAGTAAATATTTCCTAAATGAAGAGATGCCACAAAGAATATGTTATCTACAGTGGTGGCCAAAAGTATTGGCACCCCTGCAATTCTGTCAGATAATACTCAGTGTCTTCCTGAAAATGATTGCTATCTCAAATTATTTTCTATTTTTATCTTCATTTAATTTGCTTGCAAGGAAAAAACACAAAAGAGAATGAAGCAAAAATCAAATCCTTGATCATTTCACACAAAACTCCAAAAATGGGTCAGACAAAAGTATTGGCACTCTCATCCTAATACTTGGTTGCACAACCTTTAGCCAAAATAACTGCGAACAACCGCTTCCGGAACCATCAATGAATTTCTTACAATGCTCTGCTGGAATTGTAGACCATTCTTCTTTGGCAAACAGCTCCAGGTCCCTGATATTTGAAGGGTGCCTTCTCCAAACTGCCATTTTGAGATCACAGGTGTTCTATGGGATTCAGGTCTGGACTCATTGCTGGCCACCTTAGAAGTCTCCAGTGCTTTCTCTCAAACCATTTTATAGTGCTTTTGGAAGTGTGTTTTGGGTCATTGTACTGCTGGAAGACCCATGACCTCTGAGGGAGACCATGCTTTCTCACACTGGGCCCTACATTATGCTGCAAAATTTGTTGGTAGTCTTCAGACTTCATAATGCCATGCACACAGTCAAGCAGTCCAGTGCCAGAGGCAGCAAAGCAACCCCAAAACATCAGGGAACCTCCGCCATGTTTGACTGTAGGGACCTTGTTCTTTTCTTTGAATGCCTTTTTTTTCCTGTACACTCTATGTTGATGGTTTTTCCCAAAAAGCTTGATTTTTGTCTCATCTGACCAGAGAACATTCTTCCAAAATGTTTTAGGCTTTCTCAGGTAAGTTTTGGCAAACTCCAGCCTGGCTTTTTTATGTCTCGGGGTAAGAAGTGGGGTCTTCCTGTGTATCCTACCATACAGTCCCTTTTCATTCAGACGCCGACGGATAGTACGGGTTGACACTGTTGTACCCTCGGACTGCAGGGAAGCTTTAACTTGTTTGGATGTTAGTCGAGGTTCTTTATCCACCATCCGAACAATCTTGTGTTGAATTCTCTCGTCAATTTTTCTTTTCCTTCCACATTTAGGGAGGTTAGCCACAGTGCCATGGGCTTTAAACTTCTTGATGACACTGCGCATGGAAGACACAGGAACATTCAGTTCTTTGGAGATGGACGTGTAGCCTTGAGATTGCTCATGCTTCCTCACAATTTGGTTTCTCAAGTCCTTAGTTCCTTGGTCTTCTTGCTTTTCTCCATGCTCAATGTGGTACACACAAGGACACAGGACAGAGGTTGAGTCAACTTTAATCCATGTTAACTGGCTGCAAGTGTGATTTAGTAATTGCCAACACCTGTTAGGTGCCACAGGTAAGTTACAGGTGCTGGTGATTACACGAATTAGAGAAGCATCACATGATTTTTCAAACAGTGCCAATACTTTTGTCCACCCCCTTTTTTAGGTTTGGTGTGGACTTATATCCAATTTGGCTTTAGTTCAATTCTTTTTGTGTTTTTTCATTGAAGACAAATTAAAAGAAGATAATAATACTAAAGAATTTGTGTTTGCAATCATTTTCAGGAAGAAACTGAGTATTATCTGACAGAATTGCAGGGGGGCCAATACTTTTGGCCACCACTGTATCTATCTATCTGTATATACAGTATTTATACCTGTATGAAAATGCATTGTTCTCTGGAGAGTAATGGATATTGAAAGAGAGAATAGTGGAGTCATGCATGGCACGGTTGCCAGAGATATCCGGGGCTAGCGGTTCCTTCCCTATATCTAACGATAAGGGTGCCCTAGCTATCCCTGTTCCACTGATTACTTCCGATGGTTAAGATGCCCGGGCCATGTACCTTCCTGAGCTCCTAAATCTGTTCTTATCTGTCCTCTCCCCCACAAAATTAAGTGGGGAGTAGCAGTATATACGAATACACAAACCAGACTAACAGGGAAGATGTACAGGGATAAGTGAGCATATCAATCCTACAAATATGCACACACAAAAACAGAGTGGAACTGGGAAGTAAAGGAAGGAAGAAAAAACAAATAGGAGAGGATGAGAATTTGCACACAGACAAATAACCAAGCAACAGTCTTTAGAACAACACTCCAAATTCCTCCTAGCAACCAACACCTCCAACTCCAGAGCCAGGTTGTATTAAACTAACACTGTCAATCCCTGCTTGCCAGAGGCTAATATATACAGCAGAGGGAAGTGGCCAACACTGAACAGCTGAGACCATCAAAGCAGGAAAGCTTCCAGGAGGTCTCAACTGAACAGATTAACCCCTGCACTGCTAACCCAAACTGTTTAATATGAAGGTAAAGTGCTTCTTAACAGAGTATGATAAATCAGATACCATGGTCTTCTGGCCCATTTCTGTTGTAGTACACCTGTGACAAGTGGCATAATTGTGCACACTATCATCATGACTTATATTTAAAGGAGCAGACTTGATGTTGTAATTTTGCTTCAAATGTCATATTTAAACAGTTAACAAAGGCCTACTATGGCTTATAATGATGTCTGTCTGGGCTCTCATTTTGAAGTCAAGAATAGAAACAGCGATGGAACCCTGGAAGCTCTGAAAGCCTGTGAACAGTCATACAAACTAATCATGTCAAGAAACTTAGCTTAAGGTAAAAGTATTTTGAAGGTATTTCTTCTATAATGCTCTAAAGAAATCAAGTTTATTTTCTTTCCTTATGATAATAGGCATGCAAATTAAAATATATGAGGTCTGAACTATGAAGGGTATTCTATTCAGTCATCTATGGGAACATAAAAATACCTATTATTAGACGTATATTACAATTGGCTCTGCTAAATCATATACTAAACCTACAAAGAAACAGGAGTACAAAGCCCAAAGTAAAACCTATTTTTATTTAGCACACTATTTAAAAAAATATATAAAAAAAGCAATGTAAATTAAACAAATGTCAGACTGAGGTGGTGACTACACAGATATCTTGACAAATTGTTTTGCCTGTAAATAATATAAATATGTTAATAAGTCTGTATATAGAAAATCTCTACATGCACACTTGAAATGGGAGTGCCTAATGCAGACAAATTCTTCAAAAATAAATCATTAAATCAGAAAACACCATGGCATATAGTCAATAAATAGAGAAGGTGACAACTTGCTACCCTATTTAAAGGCAGACAAAATAGAAATAGAGATGATTTTCCAGTGGGTAATTAAATAATGATAGACATGCATTAATTGCAAACATCTATAAGAAAATGACTAAATCCTACATATATTGGCTATAAATACCACTAAGGTGATATATCCATCAATGAATGTGCAACACACAGGTGCTTGGGTGCTGCAACACAAACGAGCAGAGCAGGGGTTAACTATTATTTCATGGTTTAACAGCAATGAACTCCTCGCAGGGAGATAACAGTAAAAAAAGGGATGCAAACTAAACTGTATAACGGTTGTTTAACTAGACAGTCTTTTGTTAGCAGATTCACTTATCGTGGCCTCACTGCCCATCACTCTCTGGCAGTCCAGTGGGTAATAGAATGCCGGCGGAGGTCGGTGTAGCGTCCTCAGGCATCCCGGCCCAACACATGGCCCTGGTTCTGCCAGCTGAACCACTAGTCCATTTAACTGCGGAGCAGAAGGGTAGAGCTCTCCACAAGATTCCATGTGGCACGTGTCTCTCTGAGCAGCCACCGTCACCTGAATGGCTACTGTGGAAGGCTCTGTGTGGCGTGCTCTTCCCTGTGTGCCAGCCGACACCTGAACATCTGTGCTGCGATGCTCTGCCTGGCATGTGTTCCCCTACACGCACGCCGATATGGGTGAGTCTCTCACGTGGCCACCCTGTCTCTGTATGATGCAGCCTATCGCTCTCCTCACTGCAGCCGCGGTCTGCACCTGCTCAGTGTTCTGGCGGGAAGCGCAGCTCAGTTCCCGCACAACCCATTTTATCTCACTTTCCCTGACTATGCCTCCTTCACCCAGGTTACTGGCTTGCTCCATCTGCAATTTAATTCCCTCAAGCAGCAGGAGCTTTGGCCCCAGCAGTTCAGGACCCAGCGCTTCAGCAGCCCTTGCAACCCTTTGAACAGTCAAAGCGGAGGTGTTGCACTGCTCCTTTCATCACAATGTGCTTTTCCCAATTTCCTCACTAATATTTCCTTCCTTTGAATTCCACATCGTCAAACTCTTCAAACCTTTCTCCCTGCAACTGATGGTTGTGTATTGCCCTCCAGTCTCCTCCTGTCAGTTTCTGGATCACTTTGAGACGAGTCTTCTACATTCACTATCCTGTGATACTGATGAGCTGTTCTCTGCATCTGCCTCTCATCTTCTCTCTCTAATTTCCTCCTTTGGCCTTTCACAACTTTCCAACTTTCATACACATGAACACGGGAATACTCTGGACCTGGTCTTTCTACCAACTTTGCTCACTGCACGACTTTATTAACTTTCCTTTCCCACTCTCTGACTACAACATTCTTTCCTTCTCTGTCTCTCTTTTTTGGGTATGTTTCCCTCTTCTTTGAAGCACACCATCATAACCCCTTTACTTAAAAAGCCATCCTTGGACCAGAACTGCGCTGTTAACTACAGACCGGCCTCTACTCTTCCCTTTATCTCCAAACTGGAGGAATACTTGGTCTACTTCCGTCTCATTTGGTATCTTTCAGATAATTCTATTTTCGACCCTTTACAATCTGATTTCCGCCCTTCACATTGCACAGAAACTGCCCTTACTAAAGTGCTATGGAATATGTTGGCGCTATGTAAATAAAAATTATTATTATTGTTATAGAGATGGGGAATGCTGTGTGTTGATAATGTATTTATATAAAGATTGAATCAGGAATATGTTCTTCGCCTTAAACCTTTCCTCCCACAGAGGTACTTTCCTAGTGAGAATTTCCAGATTTTTATTCCCGGAATAGTCTATGCTGGTAACTGCTGTCTTGCAAGCATGTTGATGATTCACAAAGCAGTGCATAGAAAGGAGAGTAGTAATATCACAACCAATATTGGCATTATTGATAAAATAGTGTAATCAGGTTAAGTCAAACCAAAATTAAAAATGTAGAGGAACATAAACACATGGCATAAAAGTAACTATTGCCCCTACAAAAGAAGTAAAGTTAGAGGCAGGTATAAAAATGTAACAGAGCACAGTACAAGCCTGCCACTAGAATGACTGAGAAACAATGGCAGAGTGGGATATTAGCTGCGTTATCCGAGAAAGTGATCGGCACCCTGTTCAAGTTTTCTGCTCTATCAATAGCTGTCTATTCAATAAATAGACTGACAACTTAAGGTAAATTTAATATTGAGAAAGGTACTTTAGAGCAAAATCTACATCAGGACTCCCTCACTAATCACCATAAGCCATCTCTTCTTTTGCTGACCTCCTTGTAAAGGTTGACGTTTCATTAACCAAGTACAAGATGAAGAAATTATATATATACAGTGGGTATATATATATATACAGTGGGTACGGAAAGTATTCAGACCCCTATAAATTTTTAACTTTTTGTTTCTTTGCAGCCATTTGATAAATTCAAAAAAGTTCATTTTTTTCTCATTAATGTACACTCTGCACCCCATCTTTACTGAAAAAACGAAATGTAGACATTTTTGCAAATTTATTAAAAAAGAAAAACTGAAATATCAAATGGTCATAAGTATTCAGACCTTTTGCTCAGTATTGAGTAGAAGCACCCTTTTGAGCTAGTACAGCCATGAGTCTTGGGAATGATACAGCAAGTTTTTCACACCTGGATTTGGGGATCCTCAGCCATTCTTCCTTGCAGATTCTTTCCAGTTCCATCAGGTTGGATGATGAACGTTGGTGGACAGCCATTTTTAGGTCTCTCCTGAGATGCTCAATTTGGTGTAGGTCAGGGCTCTTGCTGGGCCAGTCAAGAATGTTCACAGAGTTTTCTGTGTCTTCGTGTTTTATTTTGTTCTTAGTTCTTGTTCTTGTAGAATGTTATTGGGGTTCGTTAGTCCAGGAACCCAATTTGTGTGCCAAATCTCACGCAACACTAGTAGTGATCCTCGATCACGCTGTTTCATTCATAAATATTGTGCTCTGGTTTATTGGACATGACCTGATATGATGACGCTTGGCTTATATTATGTGACATGTTTTGTTACTGTTCATACCCTTGATATGTGTTATACATGTGTGTTAATAAATACATATTCAACAACAAAAAAAAAAGAATGTTCACAGAGTTGTTCTGAAGCCACTCTTTTGTTATTTTAGCTGTGTGCTTAGGGTCATTGTCTTGTTGGAAGGTGAACCTTCAGCTAAGTCTGAGGTCCAGATCACTCTGGAAGAAGTTTTCATCCAGGATATCTCTGTACTTGGCCGCATTCATGTTTCCTTCAATTGCAACTAGTCGTCCTGCCCCTGCAGCTGAAAAACACCCCCATAGACTAATGCTGCCACCACCATGTTTCACTGTTGGGATTGTTTTGGGCAGGTGATTAGCAGTGCCTGGTTTTCTCCATACATACCGCTTAGAATTATCATCAAAAGGTTTTATCTTCGTCTCACTAGACCAGAGAATCTTATTTCTCATAGTCTGGAAGTCCGTCATGTGATTTTTAGCAAACTCTATGCGGGCTTTCATGTCTTGCCCTGTGGAGAGGCTTCCGTCGGGCCACTCTGCCATAAAGGCCCGATTGGGCTGCAGTGGTAGTTGACTTTGTGGAACTTTCTCCCATCTCCCTACTGCATTTGTGGAGGTCAGCCACAGTGATCTTGGGGTTCTTCTTTACCTCCCTCACCAAGGCTTTTCTCCCATGATTGCTCAGTTTGGCTGGACAGCCAGGTCTAGAAAGATTTCTGGTGGTCCCAAACGTGTTCCATTTAAGGATTATGGAGGCCAGTGTGCTCTTAGGAACCTTGATTACTGCAGAAATTCTTTTGTAACCTTGGCCAGATCTGTGCTTTGATACAATTCTGCCTCTGAGTTCCTTGGCCAGTTCCTTTGACCTCAATATTTCTCATTTAGTCTGACATGCACTGTGAGCTGTGAGGTCTTATATAGACAGGTGTGTACCTTTACAAATCAAGTCCTATCAGTTTTATTAAACACAACTGGACTCCAATGAAGGAGTAGAACCATCACAAGGAGGATCACAAAGAAATGGACAGCATGTGACTTAAATATGAGTGTCTGAGCAAAGGGTCTGAATACTTATGACCATGTAATATTTCAGTTTTTCTTTTTTAATAAAGTTGCAAAAATTTCTACATTTCTGTTGTTTTTCAGTCAAGATGGGGTGCAGAGTGTACATTAATGAGAAAAAAAACTAACTTTTTTGAAGTTACCAAATGGCTGCAATGAAATAAAGAGTGAAAATTTAATAGGATTCTGACTACATTCTGTACCCACTATATATATATATATATGACTGGTATATTGTAATGGTTAAATGCACAGCCTATGACATGGGAGACTTGGGTTTCTAATCCTGGCTCTGAGCTGTGAAAATAAATTAACAAGAAATTATATACTAAGGCTCCTAACACTATAATACTACCTTAGGTGGTTGTTATAGATGTTAAAAGTGCACAACAACCAACATGGGGGAGTCTGGGGTTCATATCCCAGCTCTGCCCTGTTGGACATAATATGCCAGTATTGGTCCTTGGGCAAGACTACTAACACTACCTCAATAAACTATATACTCTATAAACTCAAAAAAATAAATGAAGCCTACCTCAATAAACATGAGAGCATCACGAACAAAGAGAGCCATGCCGGATCGGACGTCGCCCGGATTAACAAGGTCTGCGTCAGATGTTGAGGAACCAGGATAATCTGATGATAAGTGGGCTACTGGAACAAACCATTTATGGACAAGGCAAGAGAACCTGGATCTGATGAAATGCTACTATAACAGCAGACTAAATGAGAGAGGATATATGAAGCATATGAGGAAACTCTGGATGGATACAAGACCTACATGTCCACTGACTGAGAAACAACTAGTCACCCAAAGTTTCAATCATAAAGAGAAAGCTATTATCACAACTTGAGATGGATCAACTGCGCTGCAGATCCACCCCACATGAAGACCTGGAAGAACAACATGTTCGACCTCCTGAAAATCCTGATCCAGATGGACCGATGGAGTAGAATTACCAGCATGGACATGTAGCTGATGTACAGAAGATCTTAGATAAACTAAATACCACCAATACTAGAGATCGACTGCCAAGACCACCAGACATTATGCTAGAAGATGCCAATAGAGCACTTGCGTCAATACCTACCACCACCATAACTCAAACTAATAAAGTGATCTATGCTACTGCCTCAGCAATCATGGAAATGCTTGGCTATACAACCAGCAAGAACAATAGAAGTATGTGCCCCCTTGGAAAAGAAGGCTGGAGACAAAAATCAAGGTGATGCGAAGGGAAGTCAGCCAACTATCAGAAATACAGAAAGGAGTAAAGATCAAGAATAAGACCAAGCTAGACAAGTATAAAGGCACTACCCCAACTGAAGACCTAGAGACTGCAAAAGCACAGCACTCGCTGCAAGACTAGGGAGATACACTAGAGAAGCTGAGACCAAGAAGATAAATGCACTGTTCTCCAAAGAACCATCCAACTACAAAGTGAAAGCAAAATGGCAACTCCACCAATGGCAGAGACTGGTCAACAATACTAGAAGGACATATGGGAGAAGGAAAAACACACAACACCAGTGCAATGTGGCTGCAAGATCTGAGAGTGAAAACCACCTACAGCATGAACCAATCACCATTACCGAAGCAGACATCCAACAGCATGTCAAGAACATGAAGAGCTGGACAGCACCTGGTCCAGACATGATCCACACCTACATGGCAAAGCAGATGCACCAACTGCTAGAAGAAGGCCACCATCCAGCTTGGCTAACACAAGGTAGAACAGTGCTGATCTTGAAGGATCCTCATAAAGGAACAGTTCCATCCCATAACCTGCCTTACAACAACTTGGAAACTCCTATCAGGTATCATAGCCAACCATATGTACCAGTACAAAAATCCAGAAAAGCATCTGGACCAACACCAGAGGCTCTAAGCACCAGCTCCTAGTAGATAGGGCAGTCACTCAAGATCCAGACAGAGCAATCTCAGCACAGCCTGGATTGACTACGGGAAAGCCTATGACTCAATGCCACACACATGGATCTGTGAATGCTTGACTCTCCACAATGTCAACAGGAAATTAAGAACCTTCCTCAGAAACTCAATGGGGCTATGACGAACAACATTAGAAGCCAACTCAAGACAACTAGCACAAGTATCCATCAAATGCGGCATATATCAAGGTGATGCATTGTCCCCATTGCTGTTCTGCATAGACGTGAACCACCCCAGTCAGATAATTACAGAGTCTGGCTATGGATACAAGTTCAAGAGGGGAAGCACCATCAGCCACCTCCTCTACATGCGAAAAACTAACGAGAGATCGATTCACTGATCCACATGACAAGGATCTACAGCAAAGACATTGAGATGTCCTTGGGACTGTAGAAGTGCGGCCGGTTGGTAATAAAGAAAGGTAAGGTAGTCAAGACCGATGGAGTAGACATACCAACATGGGCATGAAGCAGATGTATAGACATGCTACAAGTACATCGGCATCCCACAGGGATACGGTAACCATGATGAGGAGGCAAGGAAAGATGCAACATCCAAATACCATCAAAGGGTAAGACAGGTCCTGAAGAGCTAGCTCAAAGGGAAGAATAAAATCTGCGCCATTAATACATATGCCCTGCCAGTTATCAGATACCCTGCTGACATAGTGTGTTGGCCAAAAGAAGAGATGGAAGCTGCAGATGTGAAGACATGAAAACTTCTCACAATGCATGGAGGTCTCCACCCTAAGTCTAGCACCCAAAGATTGTATGCCAACAGAAAAGAGGGTGGTTGAGGCTTGATAACATGGAGTATCCAGGAATACATCAGATGAATGGCGCCAAAAGATGAGATGTTGAGAGAAAGCTTAAAGCAGCATAAACAGATCTGGAAGGAAGAACAGCGAAATGTAGTGCCATGGCAAGACAAGCCTCTGCATGGGATATACCATCGGTGGCTGACAAGGAGAAATCCTACCAATGGCTGGAGAAAGCTGGATTCCAAGACAGCACCGAGGCACTAATCATAGCGGCACAAGAGCAAGCACTAAGTACCAGATCCATAGAAGCAGGAATATACCACACAAAACAAGACCCAAGGTGCAGACTATGCAAAGAAACCTCAGAAACGTTCCAACACATAGTTGCAGGATGCAAAATGCAAGCAGGAACAGCTTATACCGAAAGCCACAACCAAGTAGCGGGAATTGTATACTGGAACATCTGCACAGCATACGGGCTAAGTCCCACTAAGTCCAGGTGGGAGACCCCAGAAAAAGTGGTGGAGAATGAAAGGGCTAAAATCCTGTGGGACTTCAAGATCCAGACGGATAAGCAGGTGTTGGCTAATCGACCAGACATTGTCATAGTAGACAAGGATCAGAAGATAGCAATGATAATATATGTGGCAGTGCCAAGTGTCAGCAACATCAGAAAGAAGGAATATGAGAAGCTGGAGAAATACCATGGCCTCAAAGGAGTACTAGAGAAGATGTGGAAGGTGAAGGCAACAGTGATTCCAGTGGTGATAGGAAGAATGGCTACAACAGATCCCAGGAGCAACATCTGAACTCTCTGTCCAGTAAAGCGCAATGCTGGGAACAGCTAAGATCCCGCGCAGAACCCTCAAACTCCCAGGCCTCTGGTAGAGGACCCGAGAATGAGAAGGGCCAACATAGACCACCCCCAGTGGGGGTGAGAAGGAAGTTTTTTGTTTTTTTATATATACACACATACACACATATACAGCATACATGCAAAAGCTGCAATGTAGAAATTGGGTAAAACAAATGAAGTAATGTCAACTGGACAAAAATTGAAACTGAGTAGTCCTCTGACAAAGCAAAGGTACAGTAGCTTCGCACTTGCCCAGAAGCTAAGACGCTCTTCCAGCTTCCTTAAGAAAATATGCTTGAATATTTAGAGACTGAAAAGAAGAACAGCTGATTTGTGAAGTGCAAAGGAGAATCCCAAAGTTTTGGAGTTTTAAATAACAGGAAATTACAGCCCAAATTCCCGAGCAGCCTTCCAACACAGGGGTTATCTTAGGAACAAGATAAACATAGAATAAAAACATTAAGAAGTGTTTACATGGTGCAATAGGAAATCCATCAGCTAGGTCATTTTGTATGAGCTGTGTTTTCATTTAGTTTGATCCCTTTATGTGGTTGTGGGAATTTTTAGAAACTTGCATTTAATTCTAGTCTAGACTACTGATTATACAATGCAAGCACCTGGATGCTATAGCAAGTATGCTGTCTACAACTATGCTATGAATTAAATGCTTGCTTTTGGTGTACAAAAAAACAACATATGTTCTATATCAGACAAATTGCATAGACTACATTTTATTACATACACTAAACCATTATACATATGGTGAGTTTTAAACTAAAGTATATTCTAAGCACATCCTGCTGGTAGTTAACAACCTCGATGATTAGCTTCCATAGTTGGAAGCTAGATGCAAACAATTTATTCATCAGCTCATCAGTCACCCATATTAGTTTGGTAGGAGTAGCAAGTGTCAGGCCCTCATCACTATACACTTTACAGCCAACAGAAGTACAAAGCATACAGAAGCAGAACAGCACAGCTCCCTACACTCCATAATGGCTGTTATTGGGTACTAGAGCCAAGTTCCTATTAAAGTTATAGGGCGCAGAGCTACAGTATGCCACTCCCCATATCTAAAGCATAACAAGTTTCATTGGATCACTTACCTTTATGGAATAACTTTTAATATTCAAGGCAAAAGAGGGTCCTAATATAGGTAAATTCATGAGCTCTTAGTTGGACATTTATTTAGTTTCCAAATATATACATTAAATGAACTAAATTTTAATAAGCCAGCGATTAGTGATGAGCGAGCATCCTCGGCAATGTACTCTCCCGAGCATCGCTGTACTTGCGGTGCTAGGCAAGCGTAGAGCATTTCCGGGATTGTTCGGTGGGAGTTATCGTCCACGCCCTGCATGTTTGGCACTCTTTAGAGTGCCAATGAACATGCAGGGATTATGTGCCATGCACTGTAATGCCACAGCCTTGTTGATTGTGGCATTACAGAGATTGACTGGCCAAACAGCGTCATCAGGTCTATATCAGACCTGGTGCCACCCTGCTCGTCACAGTCTGCTACGGAATCAGCGAGTATAGGGAGAGTTGATGCAGAGAAAGGGTCAGATTTGGGAGTTTATAAGGTAGTGTGGGTATACCATAATTGAATACACAAATCCAGCTAAATAAACAGTCCTTCTAAGGACTAATTATGGGGTATATAGATTGCAGTGCTAGGTAGACAGGGAGTGTATGTGGGTATCTACATATCAGTGCAAGGCATGTAGGGGACTAATTATGGGTTATATAGATATCACTGCTAGTCAGGCAGGCATTGTATGTGGCATCCTTCATTGCATACATCAAGAGGGTCCATTCCATTACTGTCTGCTGCTGCCTATTACATATATTGACCGTATATACATAGCCCCAGGTATCAGTGGCCAGGAATATTTTTTTGCATCTTTATCCTGATTATTTTATTCAAAAGCAAATCAGAGCACACATTTTTTTTCTCCATTTGCTTGTTGGGCCTGCAGAATACAGCCAGATCCTTTTCATAGTACAGCATGAAAATTCAGCTATTTTAAATGGGTTTGCTCATCCCAGCGATCACATCTGAGTGCGAAGAAAATTCTACCATTTTTGTGGTACTGTAAAATTTTTTTGGAGTGTCATACAATTTCATGACGCCATTTTGCTGCACAAAAATATTTAGCTGCCAAAAAAATATTTAGCTACAAGGCAGATATTTTACACTGGGTTTTTTCCGCCACACGAATCACATATCAGTGTTCTTAAAATTGTGCCATTTCAGGCCTCCATAGAATTGTTTTTGTTGTGTCATAGCCTACTTATTAACACAATTTTACTGGCCAAAAAAATAAAAAAAGGGCAGATACTTGAAAGTGTGGTATCTCCGCCACACACCTCTGCTATCTGTGGGCTACAAATTGTGGCATTTGAGGCCTCCATTCAACTGTTTTTGCTGTGTGTTACTCCAATTATTAACACTATTTTGCTGTAAAAAAAATAAAAATACAGGCCACATAGCTTACAGTGTGGTATCTCCATCACACGCCTCATCTATCTGTGGGCTAAAAATTGTGGCATTTCAGGCATGCATTCCACTGTTTTGCTATGTGTTACCCTCGTTCTTTACACTATTTTCCTGTAAAAAAATAAAAATGCAGGTGAGGACACATATTTTACAATGTGGTATCTCCATCACACACCTCTTCAATCAGTGGGCTACAAAAAGGCATTTCAGGCCTCCATTCAACTGTTTTTGCTGTGTGTTACCCTAGTTCTTGACACTTTCACTGTAAAAAAATAAAAATACAGGCCACATATTTTACAGTGTAGCAACTCCGTCACAATGCTCATCTATCTGTGGGCTAAAAATTGTGGCATTGCAGGCCTCCATTCAACTGTTTTTGCTGCATGATACCCTAGTTCTTGACACTATTTTCCTGTAAAAAAATAAAAATACCGGTGAGTCCACATATTTTACACTGTGGTATCTCCATCATATGTCTCATCAATCAGTGGGCTACAAAATGTGGCATTTCAGGCCTCCATTCAACTGTTTTTGCTGTGTGTTACCCTATTATTTGACACTACTTTCCTGTTAAAAAAATAAAAATACAGGCCACATATTTTTCAGTGTAGTACCTCGTCATATGCCTCATCTATCTGTTGGCTACACATTGTGGCAATTCAGGCCTCCATTCAACTGTTTTTGCTGTGTGTTACCCTAGTTCTTGGCACTATTTTGCTGTAAAAAATAAAAACACAGGAAACATATTCTACAGTGTGGTATCTCTGTCACACGCCTCATCTATCTGTGGGCTACAAATTGTGGTATTTTAGTCCTCCATTCAACTGTTTTTGCTGATTGCTTCCCTAGTTCTTGACACTATTTTCCTGTAAAAAATAAAAATACAGGCCTCATATTTTACAGTGTGGTATCTCCATTACATGCCTCATCTATCTGTGGGCTACAAACTGTGGCATTTCAGGCCTCCATTGAACTGTTTTTGCTGTGTGTTACTCCAATTATTAACACTATTTTGCTGCAAAAAAATACAGGCCACATATTTTACAGTGTAGTATCTCTGTCATACGCCTCATAGATCTGTGGCCCACAAATTGAGGCATTTCAGGCCTCCATTCAATTGTTTTTGCTGTGTGTTACCCTAGTTCCTGACACTATTTTCCTGTAAGAAAAAATAAAAATACAGGCCACATATTTTACGGTGTAGTATCTCCGTCACATGCCTCATCTATCTGTGGGCTCCAAATTGTGGCATTTGTTTGGCACTGTTTTTACTGTGTCTTAGCCTAGTTATTGACACCAGTTTCCTGAAAAAAAAATTGTTACCTACAGGCCAGATATTTTAAACTGTGGTTTTCACGCACACGGATTACATATAAGTTCGCTCCAAATTCAGTCATTTCTAGTGAACGCGGAAAATATTGTAGTGCAATTAAAAAGGGGAAGGCGCATGACAAGGGATGGGGAAGTGGATGTGATGGTTCATGCAGAGGCTGAGGCCGAGGTCGTGGGCAAGCTGAAATTGGGCCACAACAAACACCCACATCTTCTCATCTTCTCGCTCGACCTTCCTGTCTCAGTTACTAGGGGACCTCAGCAGCACACCACTATTGAACCCAGAGCAGTGTCAAAAGTTTGTTGGTTGGATAGCGGATAATGCTTCCAGTCACTTTGCCACCACCAGTACCACCACCCTGTCTTCCACATGGTCAAGTCTGAGTAGCAGTGAGTCTGGAAAATATATTCCTCACGCTAATCCTCCTTCCTCACACCATGCTGAGTGCCCGGAGACAACTGATCCCACACTTGGACACTCCGAAGAGCTGTTCACTTTTCCATTTATAGATTCGGGGCTCTGGCCCAGTACACTTAAAGCGAAGCAAGATGAGATTGCATGTAGCAATACCCAAATATTTGATCAACCACGGTCACACAAAGGCCATGGTGTGAACGTGTCAAAAAAGGTGGACGATGATGAAACACAATTGCCAGAAAGTCAGGAGGAGGACCAGGGTGTAGAAGTGAAAGATGAGGTGGTGGATGATATAGTAACTGACCCAACCTGGCTTGAGGACATGCAGAGCGAGAACAGCAGCACAAAGGGGGATGGAGGCATAGCACCACAACAGGCAGGAAGAAGCAGTGTAGTGGCCACAGACTGAAGGTGGGCAACTGTTTCTCGTAGCACCAAAACGACGGAAGTTGGCAGTACAACTGTTAGGTCTTTCCGAGTTTGGTTGTTTTTTAAAGACTCTGACAATAACCCCAAACTGGCCATTTGCACCACCTGTCATGCCTACATCAGAAGGGGTAGCAAAACTACCAGCCTGACCACCACCAGCATGATCAGGCACATGGCAGTCTAGCAATCGACTTTGTGGGCCAAACCCCAGGCTCCAGGAACAGTGTCTGCGAGTGACCCCACTGCTTCTTCCACTGTTGTGCGTGCAAGCCAATCCCCTATCCATGGTGCCTGTGAAGATGCATCCTGCCCTGCACCTGTCATTGCCCACACTCAACTAGCACCATAATCAAGTACGTCCACGTCCTTGTCCCAGCACTACATAAATTGACATGCTGCGGTCTGGAAAGACAGCCTTCAGTTGTCCATACCCCAGTCATTGGAACACAAGCGGAAAAATGCAGCCAATGCCCACAGACCACAGTACTAATTTCACACATTTCACGTCTGCTTGCACTCGAAATGTTGCCTTTTAAGCTTGTGGAGAATGAAGCTTTCCACAACTTGATGGCGGTGGCCGTCCCAACATACTCGGTCCCCAGCCGCCACTACTTTTCCCAGTGTGCCATCCCGGTATTACACAAGCACGTGTCCCACAACATTACCCGTGCCCTCACCATTGCTGTTACTGGGAAAGTCCACCTAACCACGGACACGTGGACAAGTGCTTGTGGGCAGGGATGGTACATCTCGCTGTTGGCACACTGAGTTAACATAGTGGAACCCAGGACCCAGTTGGACCTTGGGATGGAACACGTCCTCCCATCGCCAAGGATTGCGAGCACTAGGTCAGTCAGGGTAGCCCCCACAGTCTAAAGCTCCTACACCCCCTCCTCCTCTTCAACCTCCATTTACGAAATGACCACATCAGTCACAAGCTGGAAGCACTGCAGCACTGCAACAGCCAAGCGGCAATAGTCTGTGCTGAAGCTAATATGCTTAGGTGGCAAACCGCACAATGCTGAAGAGTTGTGGACAGCTCTGAAAGAGCAGGCAGATCTGTGACTGACACTGCTGAACCTACACCGCTGAACCTGTGTGACAATGGCCGAAACCTGGTGGCGACTCTGAGGCGAGGCGAGCTCACACATGTACCATGCCTGGCCCATGTGCTTAACCTCATTGTTCAACGGTTTCTCAAACGCTATCCAGAGCTGCCTGATCTGCTTGTGAAAGTACGCTGCCTGTGTGCCCATTTAAGAAAGTCAGCTACAGCTTCCACTGCCCTTGCCGTGCTTCAGCAGCATTTGCAGCTTCTGGCTCACCGACTGGTGTGTGATGTCCCCATGCGTTGGAACTCTACACGGCATATGTTGGAAAAGATTTGTGAGCAGAAGAGGGCAGTTGTTGACTTTCAGCATCAACAAGGCTGTCGGCATTCAGTTCAGACTCCACACATAACATGGATGTCAGACATATTTACCATCCTACAAAACTTTGAGGAGTCCACCAAGATGGTGAGCAGCAATGACGCCATAATTAGCATCATCATCCCACTTCTCTGCATTCTGAAAAACTCTCTGCTCACAATGAAAGAGGATGCATTGCAGGCGGAGCACGATGAGATGGAGCCAGGAACCATACAGGATGATTATACACAGCCCAGCCTCATGTTATCACAACGTGGATTGGTTGACAATGAGGAAAAGGAGGAGGAGGAAAAACAGGAGCTAGTTTTGTGCGCTATAGATGGTACTACAAGCACAACTGTCATACCGTCTGTTCAACATGGATGACCTGAGGACAGGGAGGAGGAGATGGAGGAGGACAGCGTGGTCAGTCCTCCTCTTGGTGAGGAAACGGAAGTCTTGCCTGTTGGCAGTCTAGCATGCATGGCTGACTTTATGTTGTGCTGCATTTCCCATGACCCTCGCATTCTTAAAATTTTGGGTGACACTCATTATTGGTTGGTGACACTTCTAGACCCACACTGCAAGAAGAACTTTCAATCTCTTCTTCCAAAGGCAGACAGGTCTACTAAAATGGAGCAGTACTAGAGGGCCCTAGTTGCAGAATTATTAAAAAAATTCCCATCTGAAAACTCTGGCGGCAGAGGTCATAGTTAATTTGACAACCAAGAAGTACAGGTGAGAGAGACACAACTCCAATCCAGCAGAGGCAGAGGAAAACTGGCAAAGTTCTGGGAGAGTTTTCTCAGACCCTCCAATTGCCAAGTTTTGGAAGATGCTGAGTGAGTACCTTGCTGACAGTACCAACGTCTTCCATGATTCCTCTGTGCCTGTCAGCTGACAGGCTGACTCTTATAAAAATGAACAAGTAATGGATTGGGCCAGACTTCTCTACACCACCGAATGATAACACCGAAACATAACCTCAAATACAGTGTCTTTTTTTGGGAGGTGTATTCCCATGCACCTCTTCACACCCACACATGGGTATACGCTTCTTGATTTTGGCTATTTAGTGTTATCCTCCTCCTTCTCCTTATCCTCATTACCCACCACCACTAGATCACCATGGTGACCATGGTACGTGATTCAACAGCCACGTTAGTGTTTTGAAGGTTGTTTATGATGCCCATAACAAAAATGTTGACACAGTATGTTGATGTGTACCCCCCAGGGTGAAATGTTTGTCAGCCCATACATTTAGTGTATGGGTATTATAAGTATAGGAGACCCACTCCTTTAAACTGGGAAGACATTTTTTAGAGGCCATCCTCCACGTCTCTACCGACAACACTACTAGATCACCAGGGTGAACATGTTCCGTGATGCAGCAGCCACGTTAGTGTTTTCAAAGGTGTTTATGATGCCTGTCAAAAAATGTTTACATGGTATGTTGATGTGTACCCCCAGGGCCATACAATTAGTGTATGGGTATTACAAGTATAGGAGACCCACTCCTTTAAACCGGGAAGACATTTTTCAGGGGCCATCCTCCATGTCTCTTCCGACACCACCATTTGATCACCAGGGTGAATGTGTTCGGTGATGCAGCAGCCACGTTATTGTTTTGAAGGGTGTTTATGATGCCCGTAACAAAAATGTTGACACAATATGTTGATGTGTATCCCCCAGGAGGAAATGTTTGTCAGTCCATACACTTAGTGTATGGGCATTACAAGTATAGGAGACCCACTCCTTTAAGCTGGAAAGACATTTTTCGGAAGCCATCTTCCACGTCTCTTCCAACACCATCAATAGATCACCAGGGTGAACGTGTTCCATGATGCATCAGCCACGTTAGTTTTTTTAAGGTTTATGATGCCCATAACAAAAATGTTGACACACGATCCATTTTTGGACCTGTGGCAGATCTGACTTTTCATATAAAACTTTTTTTCTTTCAGGCCATCGAGGGTTAAAGTCTGTTTCCCCCCCCCTCCCCCCCGGTGACCTGCTGGTGTAATTGCATTGCTGCGAGTTCTGCTGATGTGGGTGGTGACCACTCCCATCATCCTTAAAAGGTCACCTGATGCATCAGCTGAATGTTAGTGATACAGTTCCTCTTTGGAGACCAACCTTCACAGAGGCAGCTCTCTGGTGTTTGGAGTCCTATTGCTGTGCTTTCTGTGGTCTGAAGTTAAGCAGCAGTGTACACAAGCTATGTGCTATATTTTAGTTGCCCTGTTCCTTAGGTGTCTGTCTTTTCTTTCCTTTAGTTGAATTGTTGCAGTTTACTTTATTCCCTGTCTCACCTCCTGGGGTGGGGGTTGGGGGTTTAGCTCAGTGCTAAACAGGAGATAGGGATTGGTCGCTGACTTGGGCCTCCCTACCTTTAAGTGTACCCTCAAGTTAAGGAAACAAAAGGCACCCCCTTAGCCTGATAGGCAGTTCAGGGGCCCAGGCTCCACATACATCCCCTGTTTTCTCATTACCATCCCGTGACATTATAATCAACCAATACATTTCTTTCTTTTTTCTCTGGTGAGCCATGGCCCAAATGCTGGCCTTTGCCCAACTGCTTCAGAACCTCACCGATTAGCTTAAGGGTCTGTGTGGCGAGGTGGTGCAGCAGCTGCAACAGTTCTTGGGGTGCTGTGCCACAACTCAGGTGCAGGCTCAAGCAGAACCCAAGATATCTCTCCCTGTCAGGTTTTCTGGAGGGAGAGATAAATCTTTGGTTTTTCAGGAGGCCTGCAAGTTGTACTTCAGGCTCCACCCTCATTCATCAGGGAGTGAGGAACAACAGTTGGGAATCATCTTAAGGGTGATCCCCAATCCTGGGCCTTCTCCCTGCCGACCGATTCACCATTGCTACGGTCAGTGGACGAGTTTTTGCGGCTCTGGCACTGGTGTATGGAGATCCTAATGGATCTCCCTGGTGGAATCCCAACTCCGTAAGATCAAGCAGGGGGTCCGGACGGCTGAGGAGTACTACTCAGGGTTCAGGAGGTGGGCCACTGACACACGGTGGAATGACCCTGCCCTTTGGAGTGATTTTATTCAGGGTCTGTCTCCAAGGTTGCAGGATACTCAGGTGCAGTACGCCGCCCCCAGGTCATTGGAGGCCGCCATGTCCCTTGCCATCTGGGTGGATAGACGCTTGAGGCAGAGTCACACAACAAATCTTCCCCCTGTTGTCCTTGCTACAAAGGAGGACATACCGGTGCAGGCATTGTGGTGTGGGGGCATGTTTTTTCTGTGGACAGAATGGTCAGGGTCTGCCCAGCCTGCGCCAAAGTTGCACCATCTAAAAATCTGCGTCACCTGGTCATGTGGAGGGAGGCAACCAGGGAGTGTATATTTATTCCCTTTTTTCCCCTTAGTGTACCCTGTCTGCTGAAGTGGTGGTTTATGGGGCAACTGAGGGTATTCCAGTGCTTGTGGACAGTGGAGTAGGTGTCAATCTGGTGTATGCTCACTTTGTCCAGACTCATGGCCTGAGGTGTAGGACGCTAGCAAAACCTCTAAGTGTCCATGCCATTGACTCTGTCCCACTCAGCCAGGGAAGGGTGACCCAAGTAGTAGATAATATACACCTGCATATAGGTCCTCATCATGAAGAGTCCCTGTCGTGCTACGTCTTGGGAGGAATGCCAACACCCATCATTTTAGGCCTCCCTTGGTTGAAAAGACACAACCCGGTCATAAATTGGCGGTCCAGGGAAGTAGTCAGCTGGGATCAGTCATGTGAGGGCTGCTGCTCGGGGGCTACTGTCTCTGCCATCTTTCCACAACTGTCCCCTTCTTCTCCAGTGGAGGCAGCAGAGGTGCTGCCAGGGAGTAGGGGCAAGTCTCAACCCTCACCACAAGCTAACCATGAGTGTCGGAGTCCTCTTAGGAGGATGGGTCAGGGGAGGGTGGTGGTTCCTTCTGAGCATTGTGGGGATGTGAGTGTGGTGACACAGGGGGACGCCTCTGTTGTTGATTTCTCGAAAAGTTCACAATCCTGTGGCAAATGTGTGTATGGAAAAAACGTTCAAGTTCGGACCTGTGTGTGAATGAGTACGTGTGGGTGTCCACCAAAAGCATCCTGTGGAAGCGTGCTGCTGGGGTCTGGAGTTCCAGGGTGATCAGGCAGTATCGGGTGTCAGCCATTCTTGGGCCGGGAACTTTCCAGCTGGAGTTATCCCCCCAGTAATGTAGGCACACAACTCATTACCCAGGTAGGCGCTCTGGAGATTTGTGGCGCCTCCGGATCATAAGTTGTTGTCACTTCCATCAGTCCGCGTTAGCCATAAACCTGAGGGTCAGGTTACCGCCGAGGTGAACTCTGGTGGATCGAGGCATCCTCATCGTGGGTTGTTTTCTGGTGAGGTCCGGTGATGAGGGTCCAGAGGCCCCTCATTGAAAGGGGGGTACTGTCACGATCCATTTTTGGATCTGTGGCAGATCTGGCTTTTCATATAAAACCTTTTTTTCTTTCAGGCCATCGAGGGTTAATGTCTGTTCCCCCCCCCTGGTTGCCTGTTGTTCTGCTGATGTGGGTGGTGACCACTCCCCCCATCCTTAAAAGGTCACCTGTTGCATCAGCTGACTGTTGGTGATACAGTTCCTCTTTGGAGACCAATCTTCACAGAAGCAGCTCTCTGGTGTTTAGAGTCCTATTGCTGTGCTTTCTGTGATCTGAAGTTAAGCAGCGGCGTGCACAAGCTAAGTGCTGTATTTTAGTTGCCCTGTTCCTTAGGTGTCTGTCTTTTCTTTAGTTGAATTGGTGCAGTTACTTTATTCCATGTCTCACCTCCTGGGGTGGGGGTTGAGGGTTTAGCTCAGGGCTAAACAGGAGATAGGGACAGGTCAGTGACTTGGGCCTTCCTACTTCAAGGGTACCCCAAGTTAAGGAAAAACAGGGCACCGCCTTAGCCTGATGGGCATTTCAGAGGCCCAGGTCCCACATCCACTGTTTTCCCACTACTGTCCCGTGACAATATGTTGATGTGTTCTACGCAGGGGGACATGTTTGTCAGCCCATATACTTAGTGTATGGGGATTCCAAGTATAGGAGACCCACTCCTTTAAACTGGGAAGACATTTTACAGAGGCCATGTTAAATATTAATATTTGGTTATGGATTTATACACTCAATTCTGTACCAAGCACGCTGACATTGCAGATGCTATTTCTGTATGGTAAAGTGGCAACTCCATATACAGAGACCACGTGATCTAAGTAACTTAAATATAATGGCTACACGAAGAGAGAGGGGGGCTCTTGTTCCTTCGCTCTCTCCACAGACATTTTACTCTGACAAGGACTATGATGAATGAACAGCCAGCTGCCATGTAACCATGTGTTGCTTCTCTGAGACACTCCTGACAGAGACAGAAGGTCATTTTTACCATTCAAAGACACCAAGGAAGATGTGTACACGCTTTGCTATGGACAAATGGACAATCTCTACGTAACTATTTCACTCATTTTATGTTTTCCTGTAATGATGTTTTTTTGGTAAACAGTCCAATAAACCACTAAATTTTTTTATAAGAAACGTGACGTTTTCTTTAGAAGTATCGCATCTGGTAACAAGTCCTGGAAAAATATATGAAATTAAGCATTTTTAACAGGCCATCCTCCACATCTCTTCCTACTCCACCACTAGATCACCAGGGTGAACGTGTTCCATAATGCAACAGCCACGTTAGTGTTTTGAAGGGTGTTTATGATGCCCGTAACAAAAATGTTGACACAGTATGTTGATGTGTACCCCCAGAGTGAAATGTTTGTCAGCCCATACACTTAGTGTATGGGCATGACAAGCATAGGAGACTCGCTTCTTTAAATTGGGAAGACATTTTTCGGAGGCCACCCTCCATGTCTCTTCTGACACCACAAATAGATCACCAGGGTGAATGTGCTCCGTGATTTAACAGCCACATTAGTGTTTTGAAGGGTGTTTATGATGCTCGTAAAAAAAATGTTCACACAGTATGTTGATGTGTACCCCCCAGGGGGAATTTTTTTCTGTATGGGCATAGTATAAGAGACCCCCTCCTTTCTAATGGTAAAAAAATTTTTATGAGGCCTTCCTTTTTGATTCTTCCAAGGGGAATAGGGGTGCGTGCAAATTTGGGGCAGGCCATTCACTGCATAGCCAAACAGTATGGGTGACCCAGTTCCTAATAATGGGAACTATAGGGGTTGGTCAGCTGCTTCAACAATGCAATTCTCCACTTTTGGGTCTTCATCCTCAACACTGCAATTCTCCACTTTAGTTTCTTCAGCCTCAACAGTGAAATGCTCCACTGCCAGGTGTTCTTTAGGCTCAACACTGCAATGCTCCACTGCCGGGTCTGCAACGTCAACACTGCAATTCCCCACTGTAGTTTCTTCAGCCTCAACACTAACATTCTCCACTGCTGGATCTTCATCCTCAACACTGACATTCTCCAATGCAGGTTCTTCAGACTCAACAATTCACTGCGTAGCCAAACAGTATGGGAGTACCAAATTATTGAAACAATGCTTTCAGATGGCAATCCACTACGTCTGTTCAAGAGGTTATTGGGGGTGCATGTAACTTTGTGGCAAGGCGGGCCTTGCATTCAATGCATAGGCAAACAGTGTGGCAGTACCAAATAAATAATAATGGGAACTTTGGTTTCATGTGGCCATCCAGGACGTCTGTTCCAAGTGCTATTGGGGTGCGTGTAAGTTTGTGGCAGGGCAGGCCTTCCATTCACTTCATGGGCAAACTATGTAGGAGTAAAGAAATTAAGCATAATGGGAACTTTGGCTTCATGTGGCCATCCACTACGTCAGTTCAAAGGGTTATTAGGGTGCGTGTAACTTTGAGGCAAGGCGGGTCTTGCATTCAATGCATAGGCAAACAGTGTGGAAGTAACAAATAAATAATAATGGGAACTTTGGTTTCATGTGGCCATCCAGTACGTTGGTTCAAAGGGTTATTGGTGTGAGTGTAACTTTGGGGAAAGGCAGGCCTTGCATTCAATGCATAGGAAAACACTATGGGAGAACCACTTTCTTATAATGGGAATTTTTTTTCATGAGGCCATCCTGTACTTCTCGTCAAAGAGGTATTGGGGTGTGTCCCAATTTTTGGCAGCCCAGACACTCACTGCATAGGCAATAACAGTATAGGAGACCCACTGTTTAATAATGGGAACAACAAAGCATAGTCGGCTGATGAACCTTTAGTAGAGATGAGCGACTTTGGTTCCAGGAGGGTCGAGTTGGGTTTCGGACCACCCGACTTTCCCAAAAGTCGAGTCGAACAAAGTCGGCCGACTAACGGAAAAGGTCGAGTCAGAGTCGAAAATCCGACCCCAATGCAAGTCAATGGGGAATAAAAGTCGTCAGTGAGTGGAGGACAGTAAACACACCTACAGTGCCCATTTCAATGCCAACGACATCAATTCTTATTACTTAAGCTTGTCAACCTTAATTTACTTAATAATAATAATAGTAACGCATTGAAAACTGGGGGTTATTTGGCTAAAGTTGTGGGGGGCAGGGCTGGCTCCAGGTTTTCGTGGGCACCGGGCGAAAGATTCTCAGTGGGCCCCTTTAACACATACCACAATTCATGATGCTCCGATACGGCAGAGAAATATAGGTATAGTCAAATGCCAAATACTTCACTCCTTACATTACATGAGTGATATCTATTGTAAATTCTACAATAGCTCAAAAAACGGATAGCATAGTCCTCCATACAGTATTATGGGCACCACATAGTGCGCCATACAGAATAATGAGACCCATATATTGCTCCATACAGAATGGGCTCCATATAATGCTCCATACAGAATAGGCCCCATATGTGCTCCATATGATGCTCCATATGTAAAGGGCCTTATATGATGCCCCATAGATAATGAACCCCAGATGATGCTCTAGTATATGATGGGCTCCATGGATGATGTTCCAGTGTATGATGGGCCCAGTAGATGCTGCTCCAGTGTCTGATGTCCCCATTTAGAATGCTCCAGTATATGATGGGCCCCATGGATGATGCTCCAGCATATGATGGGCCAATATAATGCTCCATATATAATGCGCACCATTTTTTAATGCTCCAGTGTATAATGGGCCCCATATATGCTGCTCCAGTGTCTGATGTCCCCCACATAGAATGCTCCAGTGTGTGATGCGCCCCATGGATGATGCTCAAGTGTTTGATGGGCCCCATATATTATTCTCCAGTGTATAACGCTACCCATGTATTGCTCCAAACAGTAAAAAAATGAAAGTACCTCTCCTCGCTGGGCACTGCTCTACTCTGGACTCCTCAGCGTCGCCATCTTCCAGCTCTCTGCACTGTGACTGTTCAGGCAGAGGGTTCACAGACGTGACATCATTGTGCTCTCTGACCTGAATGCCACTGTCAGGAAACGCGGAAGATGTCACAGTGGTGGAGCAGGGAGAGGTAAGTATTGCAAGTGCTGGGGCCCTGAGAAAGCAGGGGGGCACACTCGTGGGTGACGGGAACTGGCACAGGGCCCCTCATAGTATGCAGGTGTCTCTGACGGCGAGTGGGCCCCCCCACCTGCTCAGGGCCCCGACACTTGCCCAGGTGCGCCAGGTGCTGGCGCTGGCCCTGGGGGGGGTACAGCCCAGTTAGGGAGGTGGAAAAACTGGCATATGTTGAGGTGTAGGCTGGACGTACAGCAGCTGCAAATGGAGGAATTGGAGAAGTTGGAGGAAGAGAAGGACAAAGCGAGCCATTTTGCTGGCAAACTATGTGTCATCATGGGAGGTGGTACAAAATCCTTTGAAACCCAGGCATGGTTCATTTTAATAAAGGTGAGGTCACCTACATTTTGGGTTGACAGCCGGGTCCTTCTTTCTGTCAGGATTGATCCAGCAGCACTGAAGACTCTTTTTGATAGCACACTACCAGCAGGGCAAGCGAGCTCCTGTAAGGCATATTGTGCCAATTCAGGCCAGGTGTCCAGTTTACAGGCCCAGCAATCAAAGGGGAATGAACTGTGACGAAGAACATCGATATGGGAGGAGATGTAATTTTGAACCATAGTTGACAACTGTTGTCTCCTGTCTGTTGCAATCGATTCAGTATTACCAGTTGTGTGAACGTTACTTGAGAAATCAGACATGAAACCCCTGTCTCCAATGCCACTTCGGCTGTGTGCACCACAAACACCTCTTCCATTTGGCCCAGTACGGCTCGTGGTAGAACCTGCACTGCTGATGTGTGCTGGGAATGTATCTAACAAACGGTTTACCAGAGTTGTTTGTTTGTTCGCCAATAT
>VIAB01001688.1:176882-187131 GCA_009801035.1 Oophaga pumilio | reverse complement strand
TTTTTTTTTTTTTTGTCCCGTGTTATTCGCTGATGTTTTTTGCTTCAGTTTCTTGAAATTGGCGAACATGGAGCAGGAATGTGGCGCAAAAATAAAAATGCTCTTTTACATGTTTCTCCTTCTCATGTACGTAGAGAACGGCCTGTCAATCACCTAGCAGTGCTGGGAAGAGCCGGCCAAAGTCTAGTCTAGTCCGGAGCATTTCAGAGAATGTCTGGCTGCAGACAACGCAGCCCACAGTTTAGGTAGCGTGAATCACCTGGCAGGTTCCCTTTAAACAGTAATTGAGACTTTCTAGCAACAAAAGTCATAAATCCTTTAAAAAGAACTGTGTAAGGGGTAAAAGTGCACTTGTAAAGCCGTGTTATTTGGTAGATATAGGGAAGGGCAGGAGTATGCACTCACCTGGCGGTGTTGTGTGAAGACATAACGCCTGTAGACGCATATAACTACTATGACGGCCCCTTGACTAGAAGAGAGAATTGTCTTCAAGATGTACAATAGTAGAGGACAACGACAATATGTTGTACTGGCTGTGCTGCGGTAAAGAGGAAGACTTTTGTGTTCCAAAATGGTTCTTTATTATCCCAGCATTTTGGCACTGGACCGGCACCTATATCAAAGTTAGGGGTTGTCCAAAGACAATATTTATAACCTTTTTTTGCAGGATAGGTGGTAATTTTATGATCTCGGGGGATCTGACTGCTTTGACCCTCACTGATCCTGACAATGGCAATGCTTAATTCCACTGTGTTAATGGAGCCGTAGAGCGCATGCGTGACTAATGCTCTATTCATTTCTTAGGGTGTACGGAAGCAGTAGACAACTGTTCACACAAGTGACCTTGGGACTTCCATTTTTTGTTGTTAGTGTGGGACCTTTGTGACATTTTTCAATAATATCACTTTAAAGTGAATGAGCCATAGTTCTAAACTCACCGAATAGTTGACAAATCCGCCAAGCACCGCAACAAGTCATCAGTGTTTGATCCATGGGGCTTCCTCTGATGATAGCAATGGAGGCTTTTTGAACCCTATTATCTCAGTGCCTTTAGCGCAAGGCCACACAGTCAGGTTTTTTTAGGACAATCTGAAACCAAAATCAGGTGTAAATCATAAGGCCATGGTCACACATTCAGTATTTGGTCAGTATTTTACATCAGTATATGTAAGGCAAAATCAAGAGTTTAACAATCCAAGGAAAAGTATAATAGAGACATGTCACCACTTCTGTATTTCTCACCCACTCCTGGTTTTGGGTTACAAATACTGATGGAAAATACTGACCAAATACTGAACATGTGCACATTGCCTTAGGGTGATCACACACACTACATTTTGTTGCATTCGTCTAACCGTCAGCCATCCGTGATGCCAGACAACTTCACGATTTTGAAACCGAATTGTTCAACCATTGGGCATCATGGATGACAGAGTTTCGGTAACTTGCGGCAAGATGCAGTGTTTGCAATCGCTCAATATGCAAATTATCTTCTTATTAATGTGTTTGTTGGAATCGGATGTGCTTTTCTGTAGCAGTATATCTTCCACGTTTTGGCTGGGGGCTTGCATAGCGTTGAGCTCACGGGCGGCATGCGTCCGAAGTGCCTCTGCTGAGAAGACACTTTCTAAATGTCTCTGCGGCTTTCCGCTGCTGTTACACATTAATGGCTAATGACTTAACTATTGTTAATGGCCACGTGGTTTTGCAGAATCCAGCATGGCTCTAGCAAGTAAGCGGAGCTGTATGTACTACCCCAGCCTTTTCTCCTTCGCCTCATTGGGGGACACGGGACCATGGGTGTATGCTGCTGACACTAAGTGAATACAAAAAAAAAAGTTGGCTCCTCCTCTGCAGTATACACCTACCACTTGCTCCAGCTTGAACCAGTTCTTGCTTAGTGTCTGTAGGAGGCACATGGATCTGGTCTTCAGACCAATTCTTATTTTATTCTATTTTTAACTATTTTTTTTTTCCATGGATTACAGGGGTGACTGATCCTTTCAAGGGTCTGATATCCCCAAACCAACAACAGGCGAACACACTTGCGCTTCGGCAACCGGGACCTCTGTCTCTCGCTCCCTCTCTCAGGGGTCTACAGCGAACATGGCCCTGTGTTCGGGTCTCACTGACCCCCTTGAACTGGACTCGTTACAGTTTTCAGGTGACGGTGGATAGTCTCACTTAGGCCATCAATCATACCTTAAGGATTGACAAGGTCTCTATCTCTTCCCTGGACCATGCGGGTCCTTCAAGAGAACTAAACGTCCTCATAGGGTGTTTCCAACCACCCAGAAGTTTCAGGGCACTGTTAGGGGGCAAAGAGAGCGACCAGATAAATGCTTCACAGGTCAGAAACCTCTTGAAGCGAGATATCCCTTTCCTCTGATCTGTGCAAGGAGTGGGCGGAAACTCCTCCAGTTGATCCACCGTTATCTCGTCTGGCATCAAGTTAGAGAATTCTGCCGTTCGGGGTTGGAAGCCTCGGGTTCGGCATCCTCGCCATCTTTGCAACTGAGCGGGTAGCCAAAGCCATGCTCTCTTGGATAGATGCCCTTGGCAGAACTGTACAGACCAGTGAGCTCCCCTCCTGAGACAGTGGGGCTGGCAAATCAGATTACCTTGGCCGGAAATTATTTGGGGCACGCTTCTCTTGACGCAGCCTCTATTGCTGTCTCTATCAGTCTATCCCTGTGGCTCAGGCAATGGTGAGCGAACTCTGTGGCCAAAAAGTTATAGCTTCTATACTTTATCAGAGCGGCTGTCTATTCGAAGAGAAGCCAGATCACCTTATCACTGACGTCACAAGGGAGAAAAATTCTTTCCCCAGCACATAGTCAATCTACTCCCCGGTTTCCTATGTGACAACCAGCGTAGGAGAAGCCGTCCAAAACAATCCTCACCTAAGGGATCCAGGTCCCATTGATTTTTGTCTCAATGACTTGTGGCATTATCTAGTTGACACCAGCAAGGTGAGTGGTCACCTGCCTTTGTTTCATCAGGTCTGGCTCTCTGTTGTGTACGACGAATGGGTCTGGGACCTGGTGTTCTTGGGATATATAATACTTCCCTTCTCGTTCGAGAAAACGAAAGATTCCAGGTGTGAAACTCAAAGCCGTGATCCCAAAAAAGGGACAGGTCAGTGAGGCTCATCCTGGTTCTCAAACTTCTAACAGGTTTTGGCAGGGTTCGGCTCTTCAGGACGGAGTCCTTCTGTACTGTCATGACCCCTATGGAGAAGGTCGAGTTGCTAACATCCATCGACAGCCGGGATGCTCATCTTCATGTCCCTATTTCCCCACACCAGAAGTTCCTGTGGTTCGCTGTTGGCAAGGAACACTTCCAGTTCACAGCATTGCACTTCGGTCTCTCCACCGCTCCCAGAAGTGCTCATTAAGGTCATGGCGGCTGTCATGTCCATTCTGCACTCTCGGGACATGGTCGTGTTGCCATATTTAGATGACTTTATAATCAAAGCACCATCCTTCCAAACCTGCGCGGAGCGCGTGCTTAGCCCCTTGAAGAGGACACTGGGGAAAATGGTGACAGCAATGGAAGCTGTTCCCTTCACCCAGCTGCACCTCAGTCCTCTGTAGCAGGTGTTTCTGGCAGCTTCAGACAGGAGCCAATTTTCCTCTCTTCCGGCTGTGCCGTTTGGTTCCGCGGGTCAAACAAGCGCTCAGGTGCTGGACGTTAGTTTTCCAGCAGCCAGGGGAGATCCTTTCTCGCGGTCCATTGGCTAGTGGTCACTACCAATGCCAGCCTTCTTGGTTGGGGAGCTATCTTCCATCACCACACAGTCCAGGGGCGTTGGTCGCCTCGGGAGTCTCGCTTTTCCGATCAACATCCGGGAGATTCGAGCGTTCTGGTTATCTCTACGGTGGTTCCTCATCTCCTTGCGGGTCGCCCCATCCGAATTCAATTGGACAACGCCACGGCTGTGGCATACATCAATCATCAAGGGGCACTCGCATCAGGACACCAATGCGCGAGGTGATTCACATCCTCCGCCGTAGGAACCTCTCGGTCATTTCAGCAGACCACATTCTGGCCGTGGAAAACTGGGCAGCAGTCTCCCTTAGCTGATAGGGTCTCTCCTCAGGAGAGTGTTCTCTTAACCTGGAGGTCTTCCAGCAGATCTGTCATCGTTGGGGGACCCCGGACATGGATCTGATGACTTCAAGATTAAACGACAAAGATCCCGAGTGCATTCTTCGGTCTCGGCATCCAGAAGTCTTTGGAGCGGATGCACTGAGTTTCGTCTTCCGTACGTGTTTCCCCCGCTTCTGTTACTTCCGAAGATCACAGTGATCCTAGCCACTCCAGATTGGCCACAGCTTGTCGCCGCCGTTCCCTGGAGGCTACTGGATCCACCAGATCTGCTCTCTCAGATTCCGATTTGCCACCAGAATTCAAGGGCCCTGTGCTTAACGGTTTGTCCGTTGAATCCTGGGTCCTAACTCAGGCTGGGTTCTCCCATCACATGGTTTCGACTATGGTTAGTGCCTGGAAGCCTGCGTCAGTGTGCATCTATCACCACACCTGGGAAAACTTTCCTCTGGGTGCAGGACGTCCTTCGATGTCTTTTCCATTCCTACCATTTTGGAGTTCCTCCAAGCCGGCCTGGAGTCAGGCATGGCCCTTAGCTCCTTGGAAAGTCAGCTCTCGGCTTTATATCGGTTTTATTTCATCGCAGGATTGTTCCTAATCTGCAGTGATGACTTTCTTTCAAGGGGTCTCTCATGTGGTCCCCCCTATAGGATTCCGTTGGATGCGCGGGACCTTATCTTGGTCCTGGGTGTTCTTCGGAGACTCCTTTCCTAATCTTCCACCAGGACAAGGTGGTTTTAAAGCCGTCCACGTTTTTTGTTGACCAAGGTAGTCTCTTCTCTCCATCTCAACAAGGATTTTGTTCTGCCCTTGTTTTGTCTAGCACTTGTATATCATGTTGAGAGGGCTCTTCACGCTCTACATAGACTGAGGGCTCTCAGAAGGTTCGTCTCACGGACATCGTCCTTCCGTAAATCGGACGCCTCCTTCGTGCTTCCTGGGGGTCACTGGATGTGCGTAGTGGCCCCGAAGTCCAGTATATCCTAGTGGATTCCCTCAGCAATTCTTGAATCCTACCGTGTCGGAGGCAAACCTATCCCAGCAGGGATTAGAGCACACTCCTTTCGGTCGGTGGACGTTGCTTGGGCCATTTGGCACCAGGTGTTGATGGAGTAGGTTTGCAAGGTTGCGACTGGGTCCAGTCTGCACATATTCTCTAAGCACTACCATATCCACACTCAGGTTTCCACGGATGCGGGTCTGGGCAGACGGTGTCTGCAACCGGCAGTTGCGCCCCTCTGGTCAGTTGATACGTGGTATTTGATCTGTCATATTGTTCCCCACCCAGGGACTGCTTTAGGACGTCCCATGGTCCTGTGTCCCCCAATGAGGCAAAGGAGAAACAGGGATGTTTGTGTACTCACCGTAAAATCCTTTTCTCTGAGCCACTCATTGGGGGACACAGCACCCACCCTTTTGAGCCTGCTGGCTATGTTTGTCTTTGGTTGGACATGTTGTACCTGTATTTGATTATGATCTCCTACTGCTTTGTCACAGAACTGGTTCAAGCTGGAGCCCGTTGTAGGTGTATACTGTAGAGGAGGATCTAACTTTTTTTGTATTCACTTAGTGTCAGCCTCCTAGTGACAGCAGCATACACCCATAGTCCTGTGTCCCCCATTGAGTGGCTCGGAGAAAAGTATTTTACGGTGAGTACACAAAAATCCCTGTATTATAGAAGACTTATGTTATATTAACACCAATATAATACTTTCCTGTTGCTCTTTTTATTTTGTCTTCCAGTGCTTATTTCTTGCTGATTAGTTGCTGTAATGAGATTTCTCACATGTATTTAATAGTTACTTATTCTGAAAGGAAAAATTGTTTACATACCAATCTAGTATGATGATATATATGTCTATACACGTGTGCAAAACTTTGGAGCACAATTGCCTCTTGCTGCCTCCTACTGATTGATTATATGTCTTTCCTCCAGACTGATGGGCTACTTGAGACTCTCTGACATGGGGTAGGGGATAACTAAAAACAATCGAAAAACACTGAAAAGTTGATCTGATCAGCCTGTATGGATGCATTTACATAAGTGCCCCCATTTCCCAGCCGTAAAGTCATCATTGACTCTATGTAACAATGACTGAACCTTTCTTTCCTAAACCACCTTGTTTAAATACTCAATATGTAGAAAAAGAAATTTGTAGATAGTAAGTCGGGTCCATCGCTGAGGATCAAGAACCTCATTTTATAAGACTTTTTTTTATTACCACTGTTTAACGCAGATCCGCCAATGCTCACATTATATCATAAGTTATACGATGACCCATATATCTTCCTTGTGTCTCTTGTCACATTTCTGAAATCTGTCCCTCTAATCATGTCAGAATTTCAGTCATGTCAGAGGAATCATCAGATTAATAGAGGCGATTAAGCACCTGTCTCAGTGCTTCAGCATTTTCGCAAAAAGTAATTAAACTGAAATAAATCTTCAATTAATGTTCGCTAAAAAATCTCAGCCTATTAAGAATATCACAAGCTATTACCGTGAAGATGGGAGATCATTTATTCCCAGTCCTGTGCTGGGTTTGTCTCCTCCTAATTTTCCTGATTTCATTTGCAGGGGCAGCCTGGTATCGTCCCTTGAAGTCATCTGCCTCCGAGACCGAACTCTACAGGGGGAAAGGGACATAAAGCACAGCATCAGCTTTGAAATTAAGCTTCCCCACGTGGCACATAGCCAAGGTAGCCGACTTTTATCCTGAACATTATTTCTATTTAATTAAAATGGAAAATTGCATTTTGGTGCGCAAAAAGATAAAGAAACTGGCTAAATATATTGTGTTGCTTTGAAGTTGTCTTTCTGGGATGCACGTTACGTAGAGTTGGTCCTCTGCCAATAAGAATATAATACTTCTTGCTTTTTTGCCGTGTGCCTACATAAGTTAGCATGCCGATAATTTCGAACTTGTATAAACAGGACCCTCTACCAAATTTTTCACGTTGAAATAGTAGTGGCTGCAGAGTGGATTAATACCTTTTTTTGTTTTAAATTGTGTCTCTCCACTGCACAGATATTAACAGTCAATGTATTTGAGACCTAAAGAGTTGACTTTTGTCAAGTAGGTGTTTTATTAGATTAGTTTTCATTTGGAGCATGTACTTCTCCCTGTATGATGCTGACCAATCAGAAACAGAAAGCAACACAGGAAGAAAATAACACGCCCCCACCATAGCTTAAGTTTCTCAGTGTGAGAGATGTAAGAGATACATCTCTGATCTCCCGGTCTAACCTCCTGCATGATTAGATAGTGCAGCTGAGTTTAGCTGTGTCACTTTACAAACCCTTCTACACGCTGTCCTCCTCCCATCGTACTGTCGGCTCTGCTGTGCTTCCCCTCGACCCACACTGCCTATACGGAGATGAGTAATACTTATGTCTTTTATGCTCACAGCATCTTGTAATTGCTCTGCATTGAGAGCACAACAAGCTACTTCTGTGTGCATCTGGCCTTGGTGTGAAAGATGTCCTATGTTGTTTACCATATCGTGTCCTAATAATACAATCATATAGTGCTCAAATAACATTGCAATAAGTTTTCCAATTGTAAATGCCTAGACCACTGCCTACATAACGCCTTCCAATATCTTTCCAGCTGTGGGATTGAGGTGTAGGTTCTGGATGTAAATGCCACCAATTCCAATAGTGCTTCCTTTGGTATAGAAATATGATGCACAACCATATTGTTAGTCCTGCAGCCGTCATGCAGTACCCTTCTACAATGCCGGCTCTTATTCCTGATGCGTTTTGACCACCATGTGGCATTTGGCTTGTCCCATGTGGACACAAGTCTTGCTAGTGAGTCATCGTCCAACCCTGATAAGAGATAGTTGGAGGTTCGTTTGCAGACACACTCAGCCAAGGTCTTCTCGCCCCCGAGACTGAAGATGGACTTTATCACAACTTCATTCTTGGTATGAATTTGGAATAAAAAAAAATCTACGAGAATGTTTTTGTTCTGAAAACCTAAATGAAGAGGAAAATCTTTTATGTGATCCATGAAGCAAGGATGCCTTTAACCATGTTATCATTTTGTTTGTCCAGGGTTTATATCCAATTACTTATTTTATTACAATTTCTTCAACTTTTTTCTTTCAGGTTGTCCTAAAGCTGTCGGATGGGAAAAAAACCAAAAAGGTGGTATGGGTCCCCGAATGGTGAATCTGAGTGAATGTATGGACCCCAAGAGGTAAATCAGGGTAATTGTCTGGAGATAATAATTCATAGGGTTTATTGTAATTGCTATAATGAAGCGACTCCGTTAATAGCAATTTGGGGTACTCCCTTATCCCACATTGGTTGCATTTCCTCTGTATAAAATAAAAGTAATATCCACCTTTTAAGATCCTTACCGGTGTCCGGGAGTAGAGTACATTGACTTCCCACCAACTGGCCATGACTATTCAGGCAGAGGAAATAATAGAGCGATGACTGCAAATGAGTGATGTGTCCAAAAAATGGATGTAAAGCGCAAAACATGAGCTGCCACCTCTGTATTTATTTCCTATCTGGATTTGATATTTCCTCATAAGATTGAGCAGCATTCTGCCACCCTCCAACACAGAGAAGGGGTGTGCATCCATCAGACATGGTGTGGATGTTCGTGATGAGCGTACGGGCTCGGATAAGGTGTTTTTGGAGCATGCTCCTGTGCTAATAGAGTATCTTCGGTGTCCTCGAATGCTATGTTCAAGTCCCCGTGGGGGCATGTCTCGCAGCTATTCGACAGCCACAACACATGTAGGGATGGCCTGTTTGTTAGGCAATTCCTGCGTGTATGGCGGCTCTTGAACAACCAAGAGGCATGCAGCCACGGGGACTCAAACATATTTGAGCACGCTGAAGATATTCTATTAGCACACCAGCATGCTCAGATAACACCTAATCCCAGCCTTTGCTTTGTCTAAGAATGGACGTCTGTGCCAATGTTGGGTGCTAATTTAGCCATTTTTTATTTTTTAGGTTAGCAGAATCATCAGTGGATCTTAACCTAAAGTTGATGCGCTGGAGACTTGTGCCCACTCTAGACTTGGAGAAAGTGATCTCCACAAAGTGCTTGTTACTGGGGGCAGGTACACTCGGGTGTAATGTGGCCAGGACATTAATGGTAAGTTTTAGCCTAAGTACGCACCATGAGTTTCAAAAATTGTGTATCCTATATGTGCAATTTTTGCTTCTGAACAGGGGTCCAGTATGTAAGGACCAACGTAAAAACATTAATCTGCTGTGCGCTAGATTATGTATAAGGCACTGATGAGTTATCTAGAAGATATAAGTGGTTGCTCTACAAGCAGATGTTGGAGAACGAGTACCCATATATAGGGCCCCTCTTGTTAGTGTCCACCACTGATGAGTATGTTTGGTTGTGTCTCAGACATTTATGGCACGTTCATGGGATCGACCATGTGTACTGTCCATACGTTCAAAGTCTATGAGACTGAGAGCTATTTTGATCAGATCCTACAAACAGCTCTCAATTTTGAATGGTATTCTAGAATTTATCTTGACCTCTACTGTTCCTGGTAACTTCCATTTATTAATTACATTTTGAACTGAAAAAAGGGCAACTTGAAAACGCTTTGCTATCTTCTTATAGCCGTCTCCTGCTTTGTGGGCCACCATCATTCTTATTTTGAGAGTGCTGGGTTTTTATAAAGCTGAGAAATTTGCATCACCTAGCCTTTCCTAACAATGATGGTAAACAAGCCATAACCCTAACAAGCTAATTAAAGTCTGAAGCCTTTGTAAAAGTTATCTGGGCACACAAATCTCCCAAGGGTGCCCATATACTGGGGGTGGCCTTTGCTGTCCTTTCTTATTCTCAGGTCCTCTACCAGAAGCCTGGGAGTTTGAGGGTTCTGCGCAGGATCTTAGCTGTTCCCAGCATTGCGCTTTTCTGGACAGAGAGCTCAGATGTTGCTCCTGGGATCTGTTGTAGCCAATTTTCCAACTTAGGAGTCACCGCTCCAAGTGCTCCTATCACCACTGGAATCCCTGTTGCCTTCACCTTCCACATCTTCTCCAGTTTAACTAGCTTACTTTTTCATTATTTTCTGCAAAATTACTTTAGTGCATTTTTCAGATCTTACTTTGCAATTTTGAAATAAACTTGTAAAAGTTATTTAT
>VIAB01001688.1:131872-147170 GCA_009801035.1 Oophaga pumilio | reverse complement strand
GAGCGGCGGCAAAACCAGATGAAAACGCCAGAAGGTGAGTATCAGACAGGGAGCGGGGGACTTGGATTTTAAGCACCACTCCACTGGAGTGGTGCTTTAAAGGGAACCTGAGAGCAGAATTGTGCTGCCCAACCACAGGCTCCATGAATCTCACATTAGCTGCATTATTGCCGCCATGTATGTTTTACTCTGATATGCTGCAGCATTTAAGGCAAAACATACGGTACTTCTAAAAGCCGGTGGAAGCCTATGTGTCTCGGACGACTAGTCCTAGGGGAAGGTCCCCAGTGTCTTCTCCCCACCCCACTTCCTATGACTGACAGATCTCTCCCTTGATGCTGAGCTGTCAGTCTAGGTGAGCAGGGTAGGGAGAAGCCGCTGGAGACCTGCCTTGGACTAGTCATCATGACCATGACTGTAGCTCGAAATGCGTCAACCTTTTATACGCTCATGGTTTTTACATTTTTCTTTTTCATGTTTTGAACTACTAATAAATGTGATGTTTTATTACTTTTGCGGTTCCTGGTTTTCCAAATTTTTTTCACAGCATGAAAACTGCTGTTAGGTTCCCTTTAAATATCTTAAAGGGCTTTTTTTTAGGGGAGATGGGAGGCTAATTTTTAACAGGCACATGCTGAATAGAAGACACTGTCCTAAAAGAACTGTTAATCTCTAATTTTAAATGAAAAGGGTTTCATAGCATTCAGTAAGTAGATGGATCCTCCGGGAGGTTTCTGTGTTCTGACCCCAGTCCAGCCATACACATGGACTTCCTGAGATAAGAGATCTTACATCAGTTATGGTTACAAGTTCAGACCAAGGCGACTCCCTCGTGTTCCTTTCTGGAAAATCTCAGCATAACGTCCTCTGCCATTACATGTGGGTGTCCCGGAATATAGCCATCTGATGTATTCAGTCCGTACTCCACCCTGACTTCTAAATGCTGGGAGAAGAATAAAGCAGGGGCCCGCTGCTGAGCCTCCAACAGACTGCTGAGTCAAGCCAGCCAGTCCCCACGATGCATCCTGAAAGCGTTTCCTATTATTTTATCTGGGGCCCGCTCAGCAAGCCTCCTCCTCCTCCTCCTCCTCCTCGATTTCCTCTCCACCATTTGCTTATCTCCCTCTGAGCTAAGCGGGTTTGTTTCATTTGGGCCTCTGCTGGTTTCCAGTGGCCAGATGGTTATATAATGTATGTCATGTAGAATATCAAGTAGTATATAATGGGGAAAAAAATACTGTGCAAATGATAAAAAATGAACTCTAAATCCCTGTATTCAGTACCTGCACATTTAGCCAAAAAGAATCTGAATTTTTAGTTATTTAAGAAAAAAAATAACAAAAACTATTAAAAAAACACATACGCAATACCTACAATCCACTGTTATACTTGTAAATTGAAATACTGGGCTTGCTTTTTGCAAAAAAAAAAAAAAAGCGCAATTTTTGAAAGACTCATTATCTGTTGTTCTTCGTCCAAAAGCAGACAAATTAGTTGTGTTATTGGCACTATTTGTGGGTCCATATAACTTTTTAAACCTTTTTTTTCATTACATTATTTATTAAGTTCCCTCAAGGGGACCTGAATGAGCGATCCTATGGTAGCATGAGTAATATACTACACTGTTTATAAGGAGGTTGTGCTGACAGAGGGAGCACTCTCCCTCTGTCAAACTATTGTGTGTTCCACTGTTGGCATTGACAGCGGGAGTTATAAGGGGTCACACTCCTGGGATAGGTGCGATCACCAGTCCTATCAGTTATAGAAGGAACCCGCTGATCACACTGGTATGAAAGTTGTACTGTCTGATCAGGATGTCGTATATATCCGTCACCAAGCACCAACTCACGGATATATACGTCAACTAGTGCCAACGAGGGGTTAGTTTCTAGTTACTAAAGTCCTGTGATTACAGCAGCCTTGGCACTAGTTCGTTCATTGTGTAATAGCATTCCAACATGGGTGAAGGGAAGAGGAACCGCCTATTGTGAGACTGCATGCTTGTCGAAATACTGACTATGGCGGACCTGCCGCTCCAATCTAGAACTTGTCAGACAGCGGTAGCAACTTCCTTTTAGCGAATTACCTGAAGGACAGCAGCACAAATGGCCGAACTTTGGCGATAGGAACTCCAGAAGTTCCAAAAAATGCTTTTAGTCTGTATGATCAGGAAGAAACCTGTCAATCAAGCTGGTTGGGGGGACAAGCCAGATGGAGCTTCCTGGTGGACATTTTTCCTTGTCATTTGTCAGATTGTGTTTTTGGTATTTTGACTTAAAGTGTCGCATCGTTTCAAAAGTAAAACCTTCCCCTTGGGTTCAGGCATCATAAATCCAATGATGGATCCTTCTTTTTTGGGATAAACTACAAGGACTGCAACTCAACAAATCCAGTGCAGATGAACCTGGCCTAATACCGGGACGTAATTCTTGCATCTTGGCAGCTTTGTATGGCCTGAATTTTTCAATTTTTACCATATAAGGTGCATTTGTCCTCGTATAGTTGGCTGGAAACGTTCACAACCACTCTTCCGATTAGTGTTGAATGAAGCCATTAGCTCTAAGTCCAGCGTTGTCCTCACGGGCTCGGCTTCCTTCCTCTGCTCCCTTTCCTGTTTGTGTATGGGAACCTTCCTCCGTTGTGTAAGGACAGGAAGGTCACTCTTTCTATGGAAGTCTGAGGCGTGCCAGAACCCCACTACACACAGATTTTTATTATTATTTTTTTAGTACATGCAGACTTTTGTCGTGTCGACTCTTTTCATTACTCCTAATGTTTAGATTTCATGGACTGCAATATATATCAATGGTCCGTGCAGCAAGACAACATCCTGCCAAACAGTATGGTAAATGTTCATGGAATTATTGGCGTAGCGCAGAAGTCGTGAATTGTTACTTCTTTATGGTCGAGTGGTAACTATTTACCGTAGATTGTGGTTTTTGTTGACTTTAGGAAATGGCGCATATCCCAGAATAGGATTATTACTATTATTTCTAAACCTATTTTTCTTTTCCTTTCTTTGACGCCACATCATGCCTTCTCCTGGGCTTGGAAAATATTGTGAACAGAAATAGATAAATCGGGGGGAAATTACTTTGGCTGGCCTGAGTTTCAGTAATAGTTGGTGTTTATTCCCCCACGCTATTCTTTAAACAATTAACAAATGACCCAATTAACAATAAGAAACAACCCGTCTCACTTTAAAGGGAATCTATAAACGGGTTTTTGCTATCCTCCCATCAGAGAGCAGCATAATGTAGGGGCAGATAGCCTAATTCCAGTGATGTATCACTTATTGAGCTGCTTGATTCAGTATTGATTAAAAACGGTTTTATCTGCTGTAGATCTAGCAGTTCTCTAAATACTGAGCTCTGTATAACCCCACCCACACCTGTTGTGAATGGACTTGAAATGAGTTCTGAGCAGAGGCTCCCTCTGGTGGTTACAAGCGGTACTGGACTGTCCAGTGAAGATTGTGAGGATTGGGAATCAGGTGTTACTGACTGGTCTTATATAAGGGACTCGCCTTCCCATCAGGGTTGCCGGTGATCAATTGTTCTGGTCTCAATCCTTGATTCCTGTTTCCTTTGTAGCCTGCTGTGTCGTGTCTGCATCTCCTGCTAACAGATAAGACATTTTCTTTTTGTTTTTGTGCTTGTTTTTTGCATTTTGTCCTGCACTTCTGTGGGGGCCTTCAGGGTCCCCTCCGGGGGCTTTTGCCCTCTCAGTTTAGTTCAGCCACTGATGTTTGTACATTTGCTTTTTCCAGTTTTTTCAGTGGCTGCTGTTTTGATTTTGTTACACCAGAGAACTAATTTAGGTGGTAGAGGTCGTGTGATCTCAGGTGTTTTTGAAATTAGTAGAGTTGGTGCTTTTCAGGGTTTTTTGGGATTGCAGTAAGTGCCCTTCCTATCCTTTTCTATTTAGGTAGTTTGGGCCCCAACGTTTGCTCATACTATTTTCTGTCTGTGTCAGTATTTCCTCTTGTCTAACCGCCATTACATGTTTGGGGGCTTTCTTTGTTCTTTGGGGATCTGCTCCGGGGCAGATAGCTTTCCTCTTTCTATCTTTAGGTGTAGTTAGTTTCTCAGGCTGTGACGAGGCGTCTAGGACCAACGTAGGAACGCTCCACGGCTGCCTCTAGTTGTGGTGGTTAGTCAGGGTACTGCAATCTCAAAGATTCCAACTGCTCTGGTGTATTTCCTTTTTTACCTGCACTCCTCAGCTACCGAAACATAACACACACCCCTGATTGGCTGCTTTCTTCCAATGCACAGTGTACAGAGAAAGTTGCCAATCCGTGGTGAGGGCGGGGTTACCCAGAGCTTATGAGTGTGGAGGACAACATGGCAGCAGGTTTACTAGTCCTCTAGTCATTATCTGCTGTGATAAAATAGTGATTTTCAAAACTACAGCAAGCAGCCCAATCAGTTTATTTATTTTACTCGCCTTTATAGTGCCATTAATTTCAACAGGTCTTTACATACATCATCATCACTGTCACCACTGGGGCTCACAATCTAAATTCTCTATCGGTATGATGCTTCCCTGAATTCAGTCCCGTGTAAAATTAATAAAAAACAGAAACCTACTCTCCTCCGCAATGGCGCTGGGTCTGCCGGCGCTCTCGTGACATTGTCTTCAGCATTTAAGAAGGGGTTGTCCAAGCACCTTTACACGGCCACCGTTCTCAAGAGGTGGGACCCACATCTGTCAGACGTTTGTCTTATCTGATGGATGGGCTATACATTTCTGAGGGTGGAATGTCTCATTACGTATGTAGCTTTTGTCCTCCATCGTTAAAGAAACCACTGTGTGCAGGCTCTAGCTCTGGTGACCTCTTGGCCAGGCATCACATGGAGCGATATGACCAGACTACATCAATCAGAAGTGCTAGGTTACAGATCCAGGTGTAAGGCACAGGAGAGGCGGCACACTGTGCTACGTACAGCAGCATGCGTGTCGTAGGCGTTGGGTGAATCACTGCAGGGAGGGGACGGTACACATCAAACACAAAGTGGCCAGATTCAGTGATGATGAGTAAAATATGGTGGGCAAAGAATACATTTCATTGTCATCTAGTGGATATAACCTTTAAAACCTTTTCATGAGTCCATGTGTAGTCAGTCTCTTCCCACACAGAGTGACTGACCGCTGCAGCTTGTACTGAGCAGTGTAAGATCTCAGCAGGGAGGAGGAACGCTGAGGAGCTGTCAATCAGACTAGGTGGACAGAGATTGAGGGTTAATTTACATAAAGAATGAAACAATTTCTTTCATTTCAAAAGTAAATATAGTGGCCTCATCAGATCTAAGATGCACAGTATTTAATAATATATTCTGTTTCTTTTGATATGCTAATATCGAGCAATTTTTGTTTGAAAATTATTTAAAGGGAACCTGTCACCAAGTTTTTGCCAACTAATCTCCGCAGCATAAAAAAGCAACCAGGATGCAGTTTATAGCAATTTGTCATGTACTGGGCCGCTTGCTGTAGTTTTGATAATCTCCTGCTGAGAAAACAGTGATTTTATCACTAGAGGACTAGTAATCCTGCTACCATGTAGTCCACCATATTCATGACCTCTGTATAACCCCACCCACACCATTGATTGGCAGCTTTCTGTGTACACTGTGCATAGGCAGAAAGCTGGCAATCAGTGGTGTGGGCGGGGGTTATACACAGCTCAGTATTCAGAGAACTGTTAGATCTGCAGCAGAGAAAACAGTGATTTTATCAAAACTGCAGTAAGGAGCTTAGGAAGTTATAGCTGGAATCGGGGTCTCTGCCCTACATCAGATGGGGTAGTAAAAACCTTGTGACAGATTCACATTTAAAAAATGGTCTTAAAGGGTTTGTCTCATGGTCACATATGTTGTCCATATTAAGGCACATAGATGTAATTTACGGTAGGTGGGTCCGTTGACCAGGACCCCCTCTATGACAGATATTCTCAAGTGATGGGGGTACATTTAGGGGCTCTAGGTTATGGTTACAGGCTGAAGGTCGCTGTGATTGTCACAGTTCTTCCTTCTTCTATTAGTTTCTTCTGTTACTTCTACTTGTCCTAACACGTCTGTGATGTGATTTTGGTTTTGGGGCCTGCAGTGTTGGAACATTGACATATTTATTATATCCTTATTCCAGTCCTTGATCTGCTGTTCTTTGATGTGCTGCTCCTGCTCTTGTTCTAAGTGTCACTTGCTTCTTAAGCCGCGTGTTTTCATGTAATTACACTACAATCCAGGGACGTGGCTTTATGGACATACCTCTAGTACAGAAACCAAGCCTTGGGGCATCTACTTTTTTTCTGGTTATTTTATACTCCTGAAGTCCTGTTACCTCTGTGATGGGTTTATGGGACATATTGTTTTGCTTCTCCCACGTACCTCTGCAGGTAAAGTTACCATTTCCTTAGGGCCCCGTCTCACATAGCGAGATCGCTAGCGAGATCGCTGCTGAGTCACAAGTTTTTTGACGCAACAGCGATCTCAGCAGCGATCTCGCTATGTCTGACACGTACCAGCAATCAGGCCCCTGCTGGGTATCGCTGGTCGTGTCAGAAATGCGTGGACTTTTTTTTGATCGCTGGTCTCCCGCTGGCCAGCACGCATCGCTGCATGTGGCAGGCAGGAGACCAGCGATCAGCTGGTAACCAAGGTACACAGCGGGTTTCCAGGCGCGGGGCTGTGCCTCGAAACCTGATGTGTACCTTGGTTACCAGCTCCCTGCATCAGCGGGCTGGTATCCAACGTACACTGCGGGTAACTAAGCAACGTTACCCGCAGTGTCGCTGTCCTGATCGCTGCCTGCCTGTTTGGCAGCTCTGCGGCGATCATGTAGCGACACACCAGCGATCCTGACAAGTTCATATCATTGTCGGGATCGCTGGTGCATCGCTATGTGAGACGGGGCCCTTACAGTGAAAACTGCCGAATGTAGGGTTTCCAGCATCAAGACCCTCCATGATCACCGGCCGAGGGGCCTGAAAGGGAATGTTTAATTAGTTATTTTCAATAACACTACATTATTTAAAAATGTTTGCAATTTTCACATTGGCCTCTGGGCCTTATATTGGGCTTATACATCCTGTTCTGTACAGTCGACTTTTCAGCAGTTTCATTATCATCACAGACAGCATTCCAATGAAAGGTACCACCTTTATGCGCAGCTGATAACACTGGACCCACCATTTACAATAGGCGATATCACAGCTCACCCTCTCCCCCTCCCTTCACAATGATCTTTGCCCTGATGAGAGCGTGCTCATTACATAATGCCGTGCATTAGGATCCGAGTCAGGCCATTTCTACTAATATCTGTGTGCCCAGATAAGGACCTTGAAAGTGGCATTTATGCTTCATTTAAAGGGAATCTGTCAGGTGATTCATGCTGCGCGACTTCAGCCAGGCTTACAGCGCCAGCGTTTCACAGATGATATACTTTGAAGATCCAGTCTAGCCTGGCGTCACCTCCGGCTGTCTCCTCCCATCACCGCAGCTGGTGATTGACAGGTCTCCATGTTAGATCGGTCTGACTCTCGGCCCCACTACTAATCAGCCATTGGAGGGGATTCCGCTTTCAGGCGATCACTACGGCCTCTTCTCTGTGTCTGTACGGCACAGTCATGTACATTTTGCAGCTTTCTCTCATTGAGGTGAAAGATGGACCGTTAGTTCTAAAAACCCGATTAATCCCTTTAACAAGCATTGGAGCTTTAGAAAATGGGTGCATTTATTTTTTTTAAATAGTTGAAATTTCCATGGCTTTAATTTGCCACATCTCCTGAACAGATAATGTGACTTCGTGAGAAAGCGTATCCATCTGAAGGCGCAGTAGCCGTCACTTTTCTTGGATTATGCAGAACAAACATGAGGTTTTATTATAGCGGTATTACTGGATATACACAGCGCCTTCACTACAAATACACAAGCACACAAAGTCATTCTTTACTGTGTGTCAGAAAAGCGATTTATCTCTGCTAGATTGCTAAAAGGCTGATTACAGTATCGCGCCGCTCCCTGTTTTCTGGCGGTGTCGACCAGTTCTTGCACCAAGTTCAGCTGCAGCGCCCTCTCTAGACTCTGAAGTTGAAACTTTTTTTTTTTTTTTTTTTCGAGCTGCCGCTAAACCCTTTCTTTGCAGGTGATTGATCTCGCTCTCGGCACTGATTTTTACCACTTGTCTTTTGCAGGTGATTGATCAGTATGAGAAAGATGGCTTCCAGTTCTTGGCCAAAGTTTTTAACTCTTCGCACTCCTTCCTGGAAGATTTGACAGGCCTTACGTTGCTGCATCAGGAGACGCAGGCGGCAGAGGTTAGAATCCTTGAACCCTTTATTGTCCGTATGTCCATTAGGAATCTCTCTAGTGAGGTAAGGAGTTATATCCGAGCATGCTCGGCTGCTAACCAAGTGACTTTGGCGTGCTCGACTACTATGTTCGACTCCCCGCCGCTGCATGTCTCACAGCTTTTCGACAGCAATAACACATGCAGGGATTGCCTGTTTGTTAGGAAATCCCTGCATGTGTTGAGGCTGTTGAACAGTCGCGAGACATGCAGCCGCGGGGAGACGAACATACTTTTCGAGCACGCCGAAGACGATGTTCAACTCCTTGCAGCTGCATGTCTCGTTGCTGTTCGACAGCCTCAACACATACAGGAATTTCCTAACAAACAGGCAATCCCTGCATGTGTTGCGGCTGTTGAACAGCAGCGAGACATGCAGCCACGGGGACTCGAACATATTATTCAAGCACGCCAAAGTCACTCAATAAGCACCCGAGCATGCTCAGATAACACCTTATCCCAGCACGTTCACTCATCACTATTGTTTTCATTTTGTGACCCTAAGGCCAAGAGCCTTGTTGTTGCTCATGTGTTTTTTTTTGGTTTTTTTTTCTAAACATCCAGATTTATAACTTCACCCCATTAAAGTCACAGATGTTCAAAGATGGTCTGTTATTTGTTAGTTTATAATGTTGGACCGATCCCTACGATGCTTTCATAGGCAGGTGTGTCATACGCTTTAGATAGAATTCCAGTTGCTCGTCAAATTTATTATTATTTATTTATATAGCACCATTGATTCCATGGTGGTGTACATGAGAAGGGGTCACATACAAATGAAGGTTTCCTTAAAGCAGCCATATGCAATTTAGATTACCGTATATTGGCTATTAGAGTTGTTCACAGCGGCCATATCTATTCAGTTCGACAGGAAAGATTGTGTCCAATGTATTGCCAAAAGTGACTTTCTTAAAGGGGAATCTGTCCATAGGTTTTTGTTATATAATCTGAGAGTAGCATGAGGTGGGGGCAGAGACCCTGATTCCAGTGATTTATCACTTACTGGGCTGCTTATTGTTTCAATACAATCAGTGTTTTATCAGCTGGAGATTATCTCTACAGGACTAGGTGTCTCGTGCCTCCTAGCAGGGCTGTGGAGTCTGTAAGCCAAACCTCCGACTCCAACTCCTCAATTTCCATGTCACCGACTCCACCAAAATGGGCTCCGACTCCACGACTCCACAGCCCTGCCTCCTAGTCCTCCTGCTCTGTGTAACCCTGCCCACAACACTGATTTTTTTTTCGCTTTATGTCAATGTACAGTGTACACAGAAATGTTTTATCACAAGCAAATCCATAATTGTAAGTAATTCCCCACTCAGAGAAAAAAAATGTGTGTGTGGGGGGAGGTGTTTCCTCCAACCATATTCAAGCTACCATATACCAGGTTTATCCTTTACCCAGGCCGACCCAACTTCCGGTGCGTACTGAAAGATCTTTGATAGATGATTCAGTGCACATCGGCTCCCTTTGCTCTCAGCAGCACAGGTTCTTTTTGCACTACCTAGAACGATGATCAGTTGTGCAGCAGAAAACATCTTTTCACCTGACGATCAAGCGTTTTGCTTGTTCGTCTGGTGAGACCAAGATTATCGCGAAATGATCGTTACCGAGAACTATAATCTTGCCGTGTAAATAGACCATAAGTTTCGGTGATCTGTGATAGATCTGGCATGGATTGATCACCATTGTCCAGCTCGACCTGAGAGCACATCATTGTCCTGCTAACAATACTTTACTGGTTAAAAGACGTCTTGTTTACTTTCATATATCATCTGAATATCGTGGTGCTAGATCCAGTTCCTCTTACTATAAATCCCACAGCCTTAGCCGGTCTGCTAATAATAGAGCCATGATTCAAGTTACTCTGGAAGTTATTTGAAGACCGCGCTGAGCTCATCTCCGCAGATAGCTTCCACCTGACGCCAGAGCGCAGCTCCACACAAAGATTTAGTGCCGCATGCTCGTGTATCCAGTGTCGGGAGTCGGTAAACTGTTGATCATTGTGAGAAGGATCTTACTGTGTCAGAGAAGTTTATTCAGGATGGAGCGTAATTTGCTCCCCGCTTTAATTACCGTGATGGTCCACCTGCAGGAAATTGACCGACTTGAGTCGCACTAAGTACCGCCAACTTTGTTCAGTAGCATAGCCACACTACTATTGGCACGGCCATTCATCGATGACTTAGGACCACTTTCTTTTTCGTTTTTAAAGGCGTATGTAAAAATTTCCTGCTACAGTTAAAACTAAGAAACTCTGGAAACATTTCCGCATAGAATTTTGTAATGTTTAGTTCCTCCCTAATTATAAGGTTGCATTTTACATAGTCATCATTTAAAAAATTTTGTAACATTTTGTAGTTGCTGAGTCCTTTAATCTTGTGGCATGATCTGCAAAAAAAAGATATAAATCTGTCAGAGCTTCTGGTTTTAACAGCTCTCTGCTTTCTTTTTCTGTCTGCCAGTGTAAGTGGTAGCAGCTTGTGAAGGTGTTATATAGAGATCTGCAGTGGAGAGGGGAGAAAGTATCTAGTAGGGCACGGACACTGAAAGCAGGCTATAGACAAAAAGGAAAGCACATGTAGTGGAAAGTAGCGTCTTGAAGCTGTGCTGATACATGAAAGCAAATGTAGCATATACTAAAGCCAGGGGGCTGGCATTGGTGGAAGGGTCTCTCTCTCTCTCTCTCTCTCTCTCTCACCTATCTCTCTCATCGCTCGCTCTCTCTTTCATATGTCTCTCTCCTCTCCATCCCAATTTATCATCTCTTGTATCTATCCAGCTCTCTAGCCATCCCTTAGATATCTGTCTATTATCTATCTGTATGTATGTGCTCTGTGTAAATAGCATGTTTCTGTATGTATGTGCTCTGTGTATGCATGTATGTGCTTGATATATACATATGTATCTGTATGTGATCAGTGTATACATATAAATCTGTATGTATGTGCTCAAGGTATACATGTGTGCCCTCTGTACACACACATATGTATATGTCACATGTGTGTGAAGCATCCACCTTTTATAAATGCCAGCAGTGCAGACGAGAGTTCATAGGTGTGAACTTGTAGGCAATCGACACAACAAACAAGCAAAATGCTGCTCATTCATGGGGTGATTGGACTGTTCATGCCAAAAATCATTGTACTCACCAACACATCGCATGTAAACGTGCTGGTGATAACATGATACTGTATGGGGACAGATTAATCTATTAGGCTGGTTTCACATTTGCGTCTGTACGCGCAGCGTTTGATCCGCATGAGTCATGCGTACATATCTTTAATGTGGTGTACGCAGGGACATGCGTTCATATGCGTTTGCGTACGCATGCGTCGTTTCGCTGTGTGCGGTGATGTCTGGCGAACGCAACATGTTGCATTTTTTTGAAGCGTCAAATACGCGCAGTCATGCGCATGCGGATGAGTGCATCAAAAACGCATTACTGTCTGTGGGAACGCATTAGTACGCAAGGACATGCGCATTGATGCGTTTGATGCGCATGCGGACTTCAGACTGCGGATGTCCAGGAACTGATTATCGAACGCAGGTGCATAAACAACGCAAACGCATATACACGCAGCGTTTTTTTTTGGCATCATGTGTAAGATGATGCGGATTAAAATTGCTGCATAAACATGCGCATGCTTTTGTGTATGCAGATGGTACGCTGCGCACATGTACGCATATGTGAACTTAGCCTTAGTGATCTGTGCCATCATTCTTCATCAGCCGGTGTAAAGAGGCCGGTAAGCAAGCGCCAAACGTCTTAAATATTGTTGATCAAACTCATTTAACAGCCCGAACTGAGCTCGTTCAAGTGCAAATCAAGTGCAAATGTTTGTGTTTCAAGGTGCAATATTCTAGCATTTGGGGCCCCACTTTGTCTAAAACAGTCCCTGACTACAGCAAATGAAGGCAGCAGCTACACAGACCTAATATCAAGCTTAAATTACTGAGAGACCCTCTTTAAGGCTATGTGCACACATCTTTTTCAGGTGGGCAAAACCAATTTATTTATTTTTTTAACAGGAAGACATTTCAGGAAATCCCATATTTTTTGAAGGGTCTTTCAGCATCTCTGTGTGTTACCAGAGCTTGTTTTTGACCACCGACTATTTTTTGTGTTTTTATGACTTTTTTTTATTGGTGTCTACTGATAATCTTCTTTAACTCCATTCAACGATGAAAAAAAACCTTAATGGTTTTTCAAACAAGAACATTGGCAAACTGTTCACAAAGACACCAGGACATCTTCCAGTGGTCTTTTGATCTTCCCTATTGACTTCTGTTATAAGGTATCACGCGTTTTCAGAGCAGAAAACACCTAATAAATGATCAGCCCACTTCTTTTTACCCGCTTGGCGAGTTTCTTTGGAATTCTGAAGCAATTAAAAGAAACTCAAAAGGCTGAACATATCAACTGCAAGTCGTTTGTAAATATAAATGCGTATGTTCATTCTTTTGAGCATTTAGCGCTTTTTCAGGTGGTTTTCAGATCAGAATGCACCTGAAAAAGACTTTGTGTGCAGATACACTGATGATAAAATCTGAAACTTAAATCCGACTGTAAACTGTATATCGGGAGTTCTGAAAGACTAAAGATCAGGCTGAAATTTTAATCACTAAAGGTAACCATGAACATGAAAATCGCGTTAATGTCACAAATGTCCACAGAATTTTTAAGTCCTCCATACACATTAGATGGTTGGTCAGTCAGTCCAACATCAGCGGGTTCGGACAGCTTCAATCTAATATGTATTGAGACCTTATTACCTGCCGATCTGTTTTTCTGTCTCCCTACCTACCTGTTTTTCTGTGTCTCCCTACCTGCCTATGTTTTTCTGTGTCTCCCTACCTGCCTATCTGTTTTTCTGTCTCCCTACCTGCCTGTCTGTTTTTCTGTCTCCCTGCCTGCCTGTTTTTCTGTCTCCCTACCTGCCAATCTTTTTTTTCTGTCTCCCTACCTACCTGTTTTTCCGTGTCTCCCTACCTGCCTATCTGTTTTTCTGTGTCTCCCTACCTGCCTATCTGTTTCTCTGTCTCCCTAACTGCCTGCCTGTTTTTCTGTCTCCCTACCTGCCTATCTGTTTTTCTGTCTCCCTACCTGCCTATCTGTTTTTCTCTGTCTCCCTGCCTGCCTGTTTTTCTGTCTCCCTACCTGCCAATCTTTTTTTCTGTCGCCCTACCTACCTGTTTTTCCGTGTCTCCTTACCTGCCTATCTGTTTTTCTCTGTCTCCCTACCTGCCTATATGTTTTTCTGTCTCCCTACCTGCCTATCTGTTTTTCTCTGTCTCCCTACCTGCCTATCTGTTTTTCTGTCTCCCTACCTGCCTGTCTCTTTTTCTGTCTCCCTACCTGCCTATCTGTTTTTCTGTCTCCCTACCTGCCTATCTGTTTTTCTGTCTCCCTACCTGCCTATCTGTTTCTCTGTCTCCCTACCTGCCTATCTGTTTCTCTGTCTCACTACCTGCCTATCTGTTTTTCTCTGTCTCCTTGCTCCTGTCGGAAGGAAGTAAAGGACTGCAGTAATTTGACTACTCAGCCCTACATTGAACTGTATATATGTATGAAATGTGCAGCCTGCAAGTTGTCAAAGCGTTTTTATTTCTACATTACAAACGTGTTAAGTGAGTTTTTTTCCGAGCTCCTCTTATCTTTAGGTTTTCCCGGTTTTCTCACTGTTTGGAACGTCTCCTGATTTCCGGTGGTGAAGTCATGAGAACAAATGCTTAGATCAGGATCTTTTTATTATTGCAGTGCTCTCACATGACATGTCTCCTAGTATTTGGAAGCCAACTTCCCGGGTCTTGTTACGACACGCTTTAGGATCTTCGAAAAAAAAAAAAATTCATCGTGTTTATTGGAAAGAGAAAAAGTTACTTGGCAACAGTAACACAATTATTTACAGGCACGAAAAAGAGACTGCGCCGGAGTGGAACCGTTTATTATCTCTCCACTGCAGCCCTAAATAATACAAGGGCGTAAAGGACAACCCTATTTTGTCGTTGGCACACAGTAAAGTCAAATAAAAAAAAATTATTGTTGCTCCTTCAGATTACTTAAGATTCAGTAGAAAATTTAGCTTTGCAATTTTTTTTATTAGGCTAAATACATTTGTATGTAATTATTATATTTTATGTAAGTGAGGTTTAAGTGATTCTTTTTTTTCTTTTAATAATTTTTATTTTATTTTTTTACTTTTCCGTTAACTAAGGGACTGGATGTTGGTTATCCATACCGGCAATTGACATGATTGTTTTCGGTCAGCAAGGAGTGGATTTACAAGATCTACGTATTTACTCCATGCAGAGAGTATATAACGATGGACGAGTGCATGTTCCTATCTCTGTAAAGTGTGCTAATATTAAAACCAGACAGCCACCATTAAGCGGAGATAAAAGATGTCTGCTGTCATTGGTGCCGGAGTGAACAACAGAAATGAAATCCATCATGTTGGATATCTATACTGTGGATTTGCCATAAAACTCTGATAAAGTTTGCGCTTGTTAGCTTGGTTGGCTATTTTCAGATCTTCTTCTGTAGAAGTGAAAGGAAACTCTCATGCCTCGTCTAAACAAGACTTTCCCGTTCGGAACGAATAGGTTGATTCGCTGTAGCTGTCATGTGACATTGTTTATGACAAGAGATTGGCTGGGGGGACATAGCAGCTAGCAGAGAGACAGGGTTTTGTTTGTTTGGCTCTTTTGGGTTTTCCTTTGTTGTGATTTTTTTTTTCCATTCTCACACTAGACCTAAATACAATAAGTTTAGGACAGTGAGCACGTACAGTAGGAAACTCTACTGCTGTGACCTGGAAATAACCTATACTACATGCTATCAAACCTATCTATAGCTGCTCAGTATTCAGACAGAGACTGTGGACAACAGTGTAAGCTGCCTTTTCTTACCTCAGAACCTCTGATACCTCCAGTATTAGATCAGATA
>VIAB01001688.1:121219-131544 GCA_009801035.1 Oophaga pumilio | reverse complement strand
GCAGCCTCTTCTTACCTCAGCACTCCTGGTATCTCCAGTATTATTATTAGATAGACAAGGTGGACTGCACTGTGAGCAGCCCATTACCTCAGCACCCCTAATACATCCAGTATTAAATCAAATAGATAGGGTAGACAGCCTCTTACCTCGGCACCCTTGATATCTCCAGCGTTAGATCAGATAGACAGAGTGGACAGCAGTATGAGTAGCCTCATCTAACCTCAGCATCTGAAATCTCCAGTGTTAGATCAGAAAGACATGGTGGACTGCAGTGTGAGCAGCCTCCTAGTTAAACATCCCTGGTATCTGCAGTATTAGATCAGATAGGGTGGACAGCAGTGTGAGCAGCCTCTTCTTACCTCAGCACCCATGGTCTCTCCAGTATTAGATCAAATAGTCATGGTGGACAGCAGTGTGAGCAATTTCTTCTTGCATCATCTCCTCTTGCATCTCCAGTATTATATTGGATAGATAAGGTGGATTGCAGTGTAAGCAGCATCTTCTCACCTCTGCACTCCTGGTATGTCCAGTACTAGATCAGAAAATCCACTGGGTAACATCATTCTTCACATGAAGGGATGAAGCGGAGCTTTCCGATCTCACATGCTTACATGTTCTAGGACTGGTTTCTGGAAGTGCAACAGGGAGGTGGACATTTTAATTCTACAGTGATTACTTACCTAGACAAAATAAGTATAATTTGCTAATAAAAGGCATTTAAACATTTATTTATACTTGCATTCCTTTTAGTTATTTATTTTTTCTATTTCAGGATAACCCTTTTTTAATATAAAACCCCAATAGTATAAAGGGTTGTTTTATTTTTTTTATTTTTTTTTTTGGTACTTTTTGACAATCCCTTCTCCAAAAATGTGCCTTGACAAAAATCATTTGTCACCCTGCAGGGACCCCAGTCAGCTGCTGGCATCTGTGGGGAAACCTATAGCGCCTCCAGAGGGGAAATTAAGTATTACTTAGTGATTTTTTTATATATATATCTATTGCTTTTCTGCAAATTGCTCGACTGGACAGATTGTCCTGAAACTTTCCCCCACTTCCTTTATCTGGAGCTTCCCGTCTTCTTCTCACACTAAACTCGATGCAAAAACGCTCAAGTCTGGTCCTAACTTTATGTGCTGGATCTGTTGATTTAAGGCAATCTTAAAATGTCTAATTTTTCAGAAAACACACTTCTGCGAACAATCACTCATCAAAACCTCAGTTTCCAGACACACATGCTATTGTTAAAGATACGCTTTGTTCTGCGGTGGAAATATGTCTGGAGCCGTCACCGTCTCATCCTAGCCTACTGTGTTGTACACACGATGTGCTTTCCGCCAGTAAATAATAAACCTAAATAACTATAACAATAAGTGTGTAGGTAATATCTGTCACTGTGGAAGAAAAATGTATAAAATGGGGAAACAATAGTCTACAATGCTGTCATAGTGCCAGTTTTAATGTAAATTTTCTAAATAAAAAAAGTACCGTACTAGTAAGGAAACTAAAAAAAAAAAAAAAAGTTATAGTTAAAAATAAGATAATTTTGGCAATTTCGTAACATAAAAAAATGTAAAAGACCGATAAAACATTTTTTTGAAACTGAATGAAATTCAATGTAATTATAGTTATATATTTAGGGAGCAGGACACGGACTTGAAGACCATTTCCAGTGATCTGGATTATAAAAAATTTTGTGATTTTAGTCATAGTCGTTATTTTAAAATTGTTATTCTTTTTTTTTTTTCTAACAAACCCATAAAGTGTAATAAGTGATCTAAAAGTGTACCCGAACATGGAGCCATTGAAAGCGACATATTTTCCCCCAAAAATTAGCCCTTGTACAGTTACACTGATGAAAAATGCAAACCTTGTGGCTCTCCGAATATAGCGAAACAAAAAAGTGAGTTACGGTATTTATTTTTCAGTGTATTTTTATTGTGCAAAAGTAATAAAAAGTGAATACAAAAGACTAAAGGTAGCACCTTATTTGTGCAGCTCAAGAATAGCATAAACTTAGCAGAATTGCTGGGTTTTTTTTCTCTATTTTTCCCCAGATGATTAAAGTAGAAAAGGAAAAAAAGAAAAATATCTTTGTCGCAAAAGCCAAAAATAGGCCGGTTCTGAAGGGGATAAATTTAGTGTATATATATTTAGCTGTTAAGATTTATGGGCCGGACATAGATCTCCCTCAGAATGTGACTCCAGAGCTTATTGTAAATGAGGGTGTGAGACATGTAGATCAGGAGAGCAGACTGTCAGTCATTACATGTCTCACATTGGTAATTCTCCTTTCATTTAAAATAATCTCTGGAGGCAGATTCTCGGGGAGATCTATGTCCGGCCCCTAGATCGTAACAGCTTATTTACATATTAAGAAAAACATAGATATGTATAGAATAAGACACTGGATCGTAGATATCAAGGTGTCATTTTATTCAGCTTTCTATGACCTACATGCCCACATAGATAACTTAGAAAAATGTCTCCTACTGACAGATTCCTTTTAATTCAGCATTATCCATTGGCACCTCCTATTTTACTGAATGCTCATCTTGTTGGCTCCAGAATTCCGGGTTTTATGCAGTAGTTTTCTTCTTGGAGATTATATGTGGATCATACCCACTGAGAGTAGAGACGTATAATTTGTGTACGCCAATGAAGATGCTGCTGGAACGGTTGTCGTATCAGTATACTGTATTTTTCGGACTATAAGACGCACTTTTTTCCCCAAAAAATTTGGGGGAAAACGGGGGTGCATCTTAGTCGGAATATTCCGTACTTACAATTACCGAGGTGGCAGCAGGAGTCAGACGATTCTTCCTGTTGTCCGATGCTGCAGGGCGATGATCTCACTCTCATCCCGGTGCGGCAGGCTCGGTGGTGCAGGTTCTCCGGCGATATTTTGTAAAAGCCCTGAGCTAACGCACTTCCATTCCCTTGATGCTGTGGCCTCCGGCGCATGCGCAGATTGAAATCTCAGCAATGAGATTTTGTCCCGAGATCTCGCTGCCGAGATCTCAATCTGCACATGTGCCGACTCCGGCGGCCCTTTTCCTGGAGGCCCCAGCATCGAGGCTATGAAAGCACGCAGGCTTCGGGCTTTAACAAAATGTTCCAACTCAAACAAAAGGAAAATTGCACACAAAGAATATGATATAAAAATACAAACATTTTATTGTTCTGCTCGCGCCTGACATTCCGCTCACATGACCTCAGTGGGTGGTCTCTCATGACGCGGGTGGGCCTGGCTGATGACGCTCTGGGTGATGGCTGCATCCGGCGTTACTTGCGCCACTTACATTGAGCAGGTACTTTTTCATCCTGATTCGGTTGATTTTATTGGCTCTTGGACACATAAATACCCTCTGGTTACCTTTGATGCCACTCCCCCGGAAGAAGGCACAGCGCCGAAACGCGCGTTGGGGAGAGTGGCACCACTGGGTCTCAGGTATGCGTTCGACCACTGTTAAATTGTGATTGCATGTCTTTAGATTGGCGTACAGCTTTTGTTTAGGCTATTGTTACGAATTGCCCTGTCCTTGGTTGAAAGACTTTATATAGTCCCCTGATACGGATTAGTGGCATATTATTATTATGGTCGTTTCTGCTTCATGTGCATTAAGTGTATTAGCACTATATTGTGACTTTACCTGGGTACATGTGTGGTTCCACTCCATTTCGGGTTACCACTGTCATTCTCTCTCACATGTTATTTTTTAATATTGTTCAATAAAATGTTTGTATTTTTATATCATATTCTTTGTGTGCAATTTTCCTTTTGTTTGAGTTGATATATTTCTTGCACTGAGTTCTTATACTTAGGCACCTTGGTAGTAATAGTTGTATCTCTACTGAGTAGGTGCTAGCCTTGTATAGGTTATTTAACAAAATGTTGCCTGAGCCCCCGCACCACCGAGTCTGCAGCACCAGCCTTGGGATGGGATTTCCCGGAGACCACCGCATCGAAGCAATGGATGTGCGAGAGCTCCCGGGCTTTCACAAAATGTGAATTGTGTGCCACTGCACTGCCGAACTTGCCGCACCAGTCTTGGTCATATCGCCAGACCACCAAACACCCCCTGTGACTCCGCTCCACCCGCGCTGCTGATCCCCCCAGGGTAAGCTTAATTCAGGACTGTAAGACGGACCCCCATTTGATGCATTAATTTTTTTTTCCCCATTTTCCTTCTGAAAATTTGGGGTGCTTCTTATGGTCCGTGTGTATTATAGTCCGAAAAATACGGTACTTTATGTTCTCTCGGTTAGCATAGACTTTATCCAAGCTGTTTGGTTTTTTAAGTTTTTTGTCTTCCTTGTAGCATTTTGAATGCACGAGATTATACTGTTCTAGATGTGATGACATTGTTAATGTTTTATTAGAGGGGTCTCTCTACAACTGCAGGAAGCGATGACCCCACAACCACCAGTCACCTGACCGCTGTAGACATTGTTTGGCTGCAGGTTCAAGAGAATGGTGGTCAGGACGTCACCACTTTTGCTGCTTTGGAGCTAGGAGTGGATTCCTGAGGTGAGTGAAGCTTCTCTTATCCAGATGGCTTCCCACTGTGATCTTTTGTAAAGAAGCCGGAAAATAGAACGCGTTACTTGAACCACAGATCTTGTTATTAAGCATGACATGGAGTATACCCGCATTTTATTTTTTGTGTTTCATGGTTTGTGTTTTTCTTTCAACAACGTTGTCATTAAAGGGATCCAGTCCACAGTTTTGTCCTGTGTCAACTAAAACTATGACCTTATTCAGCGCCTGTGCTGCAGTCCATCAATGGTTATATAACCCCCTGACTCCCCCTGTATATGCCCCAAAAATTTTTTTGAAGTTCTCACTCGTTGAATGTTTTAATCCTGTCAGTCTGATCCTGTAGACATGGTTTCTGTGGTCTCCATCCTTCCTCCTTGCTTCTCTATCCCGCCTCCGGGCTGCTGATAGCTGTCCTCCTGCTTAATTGGAGTGGAGAGACAGGCAAGATAGCTGCCAGCCGGACAATCGGCCGAAGCATTGTTTGGTAGACCGCCATCTAGCATGTATGGGGCCTTTAAGGTTTTGTGAGAATAGCTTCTCTTCAGTAAACATTTCATGCATGAGTCCTTTTATAAAGTTCTTATGTAAATGATTTTATTTACGAGGAGTTAGTTTGCATGTACTACATTTAAAGGTTGAACAAAATCCATTTTTTCAGATTTGCCGGTTGCCAAAAAAAAAATCTGTGAAAGCAAAATCTCAAATAAGACTACAATCGTAATCGACTGCAGATGATATTTTCTATAAACTTCAATTTAGTAATTATGGAATCCTCAACTAAAGACAAAAATTTAATCTTGAGGACAATCTTGTAGCTACAAGAAATATTTGCTTTCTTGTTAGTGAGTCCGCCGGTTGCAAACTTTTTATTTTAAGCAAATTATCGTTGAATTCCTCTTTATCATTTTTTGGAACCTAAAGACATGAGCACTAGTTTAGAAAGGAGGTGAATACGTTTCTTTCGCTGTATACGCAATATGTTTTTCTGTAGTATGGTTGAAGGCCAACATTCGTGAATCGTCGGGTGGTCGGAACCATGTCATGTTACACTGTATTGTACAATCCTAAAAACAAGGAGCAAAGAGGCCCTCTTGAAGCTGCTCAAATCAACGAGAGGAACTCCATTGGCCATTCCGGAGGTCAGGCTATTTTGACAGGGTGTTGGGTGTCCTAAGAAGATGATGGGCATCCCATTTGATCTTATAGTCTGGAAGTGATGTTACCCTGTGATTGCTCTTTTTAGAAGCCTTATCTGTGGGGCAACTAGAACATTAAGCCTCTGCCTACCTCATGGATGATGAGCACTTGTGAAACCTCTCCGATGTAGCAGTATGGCTTGTCTTCATCTTGCTCGGAACTGGTATTTTAACCTGCCCTTCTATCCATATGAGTGGCCTTTGTCGGCTATATGTGGTGGGAGCACAACACTGACGGATCCCATACTCATGAGATGAATGTCGTCCGAATCCAACAATTTTGGTGGGACTAGCCAAACATCTGATGAAATTTTAAGGACCTCATCCTTTTGTTTTTTGGGGTGATAAGCCGCTGACAGATGTGTCTGACAGTGACGTTCTTCTCCATGCGCATTGAAAACACCTAAACATTTGGCTTACAAGCTCATATGACCACCAGCTTATCTGTAAGCCAACTTACACTGGTAACTTTAAAATCTTCAGTTTTTATGAGCTGACATGGTTTATTTACCTACTTATTGATGGGTAATTGAGTTCTTTAACCATATATAGGAGCCCCCACAGCAAGCTCTGTAGGATTTCCCCAGCAAACATCTGATTTTGATGGGGGTGGATGCAGCCAATAGGGTATTACACGGCAGACATTCATGTAATGGGGACACTGAGGAGGGAACTGTCCTACGTGATGTCCATATGCCCCAGTAAGGTTTATGAACAGAGATTGTCTGCATGAGAGAGCCAAATTAAGGGAAATAAATCCAATGTATGACACTGATATTAAAAGGGTTGTTAAGTCACACCTTATTGATGACCTATGCATAGGATTGTGCCCATCAATATGAGATTGATGGGGTTCCGTCACCCATCACCCCCACTGATCAGATGGGAACCATTAGATTTAAACCCTTTGAACAAAGCTGTGAATCCAGCTCCATTCAGTATGTAGTGGCCGTTGCCGTGCGCTGCAGAACAGCTCTTATTCTGAGAACAAAAGATGTTTTGCAGTATCCAGATCAAATAGGTCAGTTTGGGATCCGAAACACAGTACCCCCACTGATCAGCTGGGAACCGCCACGTGTAGACCCTTTCAACGTAGCTACGAAGCCAGCTTCATTCAGTGTGTAGCGGCCGCTGCTGAATGCTGCAGAACAGCTCCTATTCTGAGAACAGGAGATGTTTTGCAATACCCAGATCAAATAGATCATCAATATGAGATCAGTTTGGGGTCCGAAACCCAATGCCCCCACTGATCAACTGGGAACCGCCACATGTAGACCCTTTCAACGTAGCTACGAAGCCAGCTTCATTCAATGTGTAGCGGCCGCTGCGGAGTGCTGCAGAACAGCTCCTATTCTGAGAATAGGAGTTGTTTCGAATATCCAGATTGGATAGGTCATCAATATGAGATCAGTTTGGGATCCAAACCTCAGCACCTCCACTGATCAGTTGTTATTTGCTCCGTGTTCTGGCGTACTTGGCAGTGGCCACTAAACACTGAATGTAGTTGCGCTTCACCGCTCCTTTCAAAGTGTTTAACATCTGCCAGAGCAAATAACAGCTTGATCGTGGATGGTGTGGGGTGTCGGAGCCCCACCGATCTCATATTGAACTATTTTGTGAACAGGTCATCAATCTGTTGCGACCGGACAATCTCTGATATATTCAGATGACCGAAAGAAGCCTTTGACAACAATTGGTACGTCAGTTAACGGAAAAAAAGGAAAAAAAACTTCTTAATCCTGTGATTTCTTTTTTTATTTCCATGAATTGCTAATTAAACCATCGAGCAAAGTAAATAAAAGAGAACACGTGTTTCTTCTGCATCTTTCAAACTGAGATGAGATTTGGCTCGGCTGCTCACATCTGGTTCTCATTTTCTTCCCCTGGAACAATTTTTGTTTCTTTTTTTTTCCTTCCTTTTTCTCTTTTTGACAACAGTGAAATGTTTATGTGCACTGTAGTTATATGGAGAGCTTGTCAGGACTGGTCCAACTCTGTACAAGCCGGAGCTGTGGGAAAGTCCTATATCGCTACTTCCACAGAAGACACGTCACTTGGGGAATTATTCCGGCTTACATTAAAATCTTATTTCCATTTGTTTGGAGATATTCCAGTAGGGATTTTATTTTTTTTTTCAGCCTGGCTTGGAGTGATGCTGCAAGCTCAATTTAATTAATTTGTTACCAGCGCTACGAACAGAATGAACCCCGGGTCCTCGGTGGTGGGTGGGTGACTGTTTTTAGAAGGGTGTGATAATGATCTAATTTCAAGATGATTTTAATGGCTTACCCGACCCTTGTTAGAGGAAAAAAAAAGGCACAAAAACAATAGTTAAAAAAACTAAATGGAGGAAAATAAGTTTCTTTGTAACATGTGAAAGCGATTAGTTGGGGAAAATATGGCTTTTTTTCTGTATGATGTGATGATTAAGGGCAAAATGAAGGTGAAGGTTGGATGTTTATGAAAGTGCTGATTGAAAGGACTCGAGTAATTTGTAACGCAGTCTTACTGTAGGCTATGTATTACTCTCCGGTTGTTTGAAGGAACATCACAATAAATGATTATTTGTTTTACAAAGTATATACCGTACTTTCGGATGGATGGTCCTGGCAATTAAGATCCTGCTACGTGCTGCATGATAAATTGACCATTACTGAGATGTTTCCAATAAATCCCATGGGTTGGATTTACATTTCGATCTATCGAGAAGTTAAAACCCTTCATAGAAATATATGTTTTTGGTTTAAAGGGAACATTGCACCTTCCCTTTAACATGCTTCCTATAGATCACTTATGATTTGTAATCAGAAAATCACCTACTTTTTTAATTTTTAAATTAGGTTTTTGTTAAATTTTATTTTATAAATATTTTTGTGGGTCATTCATTTTTTTTTTATTATTATTTTTCTTATTAGAAATCTTGCAATCGCAACACTGGCCACTAGGGCTATTCTGGACTCACACTTATAATTATATGTATTATTATTTATTATGCTTTTGCTTACATAGCTCTATCCTATTTGACAGCGCTTTACAGACATCACTGTCCCCATTGGGGATCACAATCTAGATTCCCTATCTCTATGTCTTTGGAGTGCGGGAGGAAATCGGAAAACCTGGAGGAAACCAACGCAAACACGGGGAGAACATACAGACTTCATGCAGATATTGTCCTTGGTGGGATTTGAACCCAGGACCCCAGCACTGCAAAGCAACAGTATTAAGCATTAGGCGACTGTTCTGCTTTGCATACTTCCCATTCTTTCAGGATATTCACATGCACATGAGCCACAATGTATAGATACAGGCCCTATCTTTTTTGTATTGAAGCATCTAATGAGCATGTGCATTGGTGATTATGAAGAGAGGGGGAGCAGGGTCAGCTGTGACATCGCCTGTAGTGACCGGTGGTGTCCTGTATTATCAGCTGTGTATAGAGGTGTTAAAAATCATTGTAATATTGTGTGCGACAATAAAGAGACTTCTGAAAAGGGTTTTTTTTTGTATATTTTTTAATACAGAATATAATATGAAAAAAAATGCTATATATCAGTCGCTCAGCTCTCATCTGTAATGTGACTTATCCCCTTTAACCCTATAAGGCAAGGCCTTAAAGCTGTATTCTCAAGTTGTATCTTGCTCAAAGATATACAGTCTCCATATAGTTTACTTACTTCCTGGTTTCTAGCTGGGCAGGCTCTCCTCCTTGAGTGACAGTTCTGGTGAGTTGCTGAGCTGTAACATTAGTAGAACTATAAAGCTCAGCACAAGTTCTCACTCAGCTATCAGTGGTTTGTTGTGAGTGTACACTACTGTGACTGTATTTACACATACAGATAACTGGGCATTTGAACAAGCACACAGCTCTGGACAGCTAGAGCAGAGAGCCAAGATGAAGAGTCCTGCTGTGGAAGTTGCTTGGCTGGTGATTTATGATTGCATCTCTTCAGAAGATGACATAGGTGAGCAGGAAACTGGTATGTAGAAATTAATGAGCTGGAGAGGGGTGGCCGGTATGTTAAGAGTTAACCCCTATCCTATAATGTTACTACTAACACTCTGGAAATGAGCTGTAAACTATTAAAGACAAAAAATCATTACAGAAAAATGACAGCTGATAGAAAAAGCAAGTTAATTGCAAAATTGCTTATTATCATGCTGTCTAACGAAAGCAATTTAAGAAATTGAGGATATCCCGTTAACCCCTTCACGACCTTCTATGTGCCTATACATCATGGTCGGGTAGCAGTTTCTGACCTTTGATGTATAGGCACGTCATAGCGATCATGTGTGGCACAGGAGCTGTGCATGCGCGATCGCCGCTGAAAGGTCTGCTTACATGATAGCCGAGCCCCGGCTCTCATAGCCAGGAGCGGTGCCCGCACCGCTGCCTGCTGTTTAACTTCCTAAATGCCAAAATCGATATCGATTTCAGCATTTAGGAGACGGAGGGGTTCCCTCTCCCTTCCGATTGGCGATCCTGCAACATTATTACGAGGGTTTGATCGTTGTCATGGCAACCTGAGGTCGTCATGACAACCCCTGGGTCTGCCAGCTATGATTGCTTGGTTAGACCATGACAGGAG
>VIAB01001688.1:105684-117795 GCA_009801035.1 Oophaga pumilio | reverse complement strand
TTTTATTTAGGTGTATCCATATAAATGGCCCACCCTGTATTCTAACCTGTCACTGTGATTTTACTGTACGCAGCAGATGAATTGCCGGCTTTTGTTTTATGTGTGTGTGTTGACGAATGTTTCCTTTAAAAACGATGTATAACTGACATAGAAAATTGCTTTATGTAAAAGCTCTTGATAAAATCGCATTGCAGTCGGACGTAATTCGGATGCTAGGTGTGAAAAATCGGATTGTACACTCATGCGCATCTTTGCTGGGAGACTCGGACTAGTTTTTCATACATTTAGTGTGACGCCGGCCGTTGACTATATTCTGCCTTCTATCCATAAAAATGACCCAATATTTTTTAACACAAGAATCAATGGTCAAGATTTAGATGAATAAATGTAAAATACAGAGTCCCCCTGATCGCCATGTGAAAGGGGTTGTCTGTGCTGATACATCCCTTTCAGTAGTAACAGGAAACGTAGTCAAAGTAAATATCGTATTCTTTTTACGTTTAACAAATAATTTGTCAAGTACGCGGCGTAGGAAAGGCTTTAATACTTTTTTTTTTCTTCTTCGCCCCAAATTAAATGGTTTGGAATTGTTCTCCTACACTCCTCTCCGTCCTGTGAATTGTATATAGCTGCATCCTGATTTCCTTTTAATGTCCCGTATTACCGATTTGAACTGATTCTCATCGGCTCCTGCAGGCAGTGATGTCACGAGCGGCAGGAGACGGAGCCGCTGTTTACACCCGGTCTATAGCCGAGCTGTCTGTCTTCTTCTCTCGAGCTCTTTGTAACAAGGCACAGAGCCACCGGCCTCTCGGTTCACGCTGGGTGATAAACTGCTGATTGTAGTGCTGGGAGAATATCGTTTAGAGACAGATTGGTTTGCTGTTTAATCTAGCAGCGTAGTAGTTATCTGCAGATGACATCAGATCTCCGCAGGACCCTGCTATCTGCAAAAACCAAGGACGGGTTACATTGCGAAAAACACTTTTAAAGCAGAATCGTCGAACACGTTGTATAACCAAAAAAACATATTTAATTAATGTGAATAATATAAAAGAAATATTCTACTCGAATCTTTCCATAGCCAGAGCCCTTTGATTATCTGCTATTATGGCATCACTACATACAGGACTTTTCTATTAATTTTTGATTTTTTTTTTTGCATAGATTTGCTATCATAATGGACAGTAATTAATGGATACAGATCAGATATTCCTATAGAATCAGACATAGAAAGCTATCCTCAATACCCGTATCACGCACAGTGTAGGAAAGACTAAGTGCAACACGAAGGGATGAGGGGAAGGGAGCCCAACACTAGGGAAGGGGGGAGTGGAGACCCCTAGGCAGATGTAAAGTCACCCTGTCTGTCCTAAACGTCCCTATATAGGTTCTGAACCTGGCGATAAGCGCTACTTAGGGAATGACGAGGTGGGCACTAGTCGATCCCCACTACCACTAGAGACAGCTGGGATAGACAAACAAGGGGAACACTTATTTTGAGAAGACTCAGAGATGTAACCTATACGTCCTCCAGCAACACCAAGGAGGAAGATAGCCTCAACAGAGGGAAATGGAAATATCACTGGCAAGTCCCAGCAGCAGGCTGGGAGTCTACAAACACCCAGATCCAGGTGTGTCAATTAGAGCCGGAGAAAGGTTGCCACTGGGTCAAAGTCAGAAGGGTTAAGAAGGTGTCTGCAAGGCGAAACGCAGAGACCTTCTGCAGCTAGATGCGGTGGGACTGTCTGCAGCCTCTGACACACCCGTGACAACCGGCCATCGCCATCCTATGACCCACTATATTCCTGCACAACAGCTAACGTTTCCTCCTTGCCACAAGCAGCACATTCATAAAGGCCGGTGGTTGGAAGGGCTAACTTATGTTTGGTTTATTTCCTGGTCCTCAATACATGAATGCATGACATGGCGGTGCAGTTCTTATATTATGTAATACTAAGCCATTAATATAGGTAATACCGGTCTTACTGCTTCTTTGGGCAATGGCAGTTTTTGGCAACGTTGGGCTTAACTTTTAGTTCACACAAATACAGGTTTTGGCAACAGAAGGTTGAAAGGGGTAGTCCAGGTTTGGCATGAAAGTCTGCAGTCTCACTGTGACTGCAGACATGTGAATCCTCACAACATACACTGTCCTTATTCACCGGTGCTGGCACTGTGAACGGTAAGGCATGTAACCGCAAGCTTATGATATGCATATCCCAGTCCACATTTCAACTAGACGTGTGCAGCCTCGCTCAATACTAGTGAGTTAAGCGAGGCCGAGCACGTCTGGGTGAAATGTGATCAGCAATATATGCATATTGCATACTTGCGGTCACATGACAACAGAGAATCCTGACAATGCAAGCTGTGCCCCATGTGTGGATTTACAAGTCTGCAGTCATGTAGACTAGAGTGACTGCAGACTTCTGTGCCAAACTTGAACAACCCCTCTAACTTTCAGTTCACAGCCCTATCCCGCCTATTTGAACATATGGCCCAATTAGATAGGCCTTAAATTGCCCCCGATCGGAAGTCATTCACTTTGGTTCCACCTCTCGACAAAACTTTTTAGCTCATCACACCCCCATGGCCTCCAACCCAAGAGCATCCACCCATGTATGATTAAACTCCCTGCCTATCCAGCCCCATATGACGTAATACAGTTAAATAAATACCTTAAAAAAGCATTTATATTGTCTCCGTTTCCTACGCTAATGAGGGCTTTGACTAGTCGATGGGGTGTTAGTTATGCCCTGTGGGCATGATAACAATTTGCACGAGTGGCGTCTTCACCAGCTCATGCAAATCTAGCGCATGTGCGCCACTCATTTTGGCAGCATCAGTGTGTCTCTGAAGCAGGGTGTACGTGTATGTCCCTAATGTTTATACAAGTAATTTTCAATATGTTCATGATATGACTATATTATAGGAGATGTAGACTTAAAAGGAGTGTTCCGAAACAAACATTTATTTTTATTCTTATGCTCATCCAATTAATGTCACAATCTAATATCTCTTCTAATATACTTTAATTAAAAAGTCAATTCTGATATATGCTCAGTAGGAACCTGTAACTGTGCTATATTTAATGCGCAATGACAGTGCGCTCCCTCGCCAGGTCCAATAAGAAGTGACGAACCAGCAAGAGAGCGCACTGTCAGTATCGGAGCATAGACCACTGATACTTGGCTCCCACTGGCAGCTGAGCTGGAGCCAAGTGTCATTGCATATCGCATCGATGCTCTCGAATTGAATGTGATACGCTGCTGGGACCCCGACCTAATTTTTTTATTTTTTTGTTCCCTTGACTCAGTACATTTTTACCCCCTTCATTTTTGGGGAGACGGTAGAAGATCTTAAATGATTAATTTTGCACATTTTTTTTTAAAGTGTCTATTTTCATTTGCCTTGTATATAATGTGTTTGCGACCTTTTGTGCATTTAAAAATGTCCTTGGGCGCTTGGAAAAATGTCTAAAATGCATTTTTAAAAAAAAAAAAGCCTATCTTTGTTGTACTGAACTCTATGGGGTTAAATAGCTGAGAAAATTAGATGAACATAGGTTCAGCATACTCTGTTTTTTTCTGATGTGGCTGGCGAAGGAATAATGTGTGAAAAGCATTTCATACCGTTCTCGTTTTCAGTTTGCCCTTGATCTGTCAGTTTTAATTCATCCTGGCATGGTAGACATTGGAAAATAGGTGTCATTACAAGGTGATCCGATAGGTTTTTTTTTTCTTTCCATGACTTTAAAATACTTGGTCAGGGTGAAGCTGTTGAGAGCATTCAGGATTCTGGAAGGAAATCTCATAAATCCTGTAGATTACAAGAGGTGTTTTCCTATTATTTTATGAAAGTCGTTACACTAAGTTCCTTTCTGTGATCACATCCAGAGCAGCCATTCTCACTTTGAAAAAAAAAAACCTTGATCAGAAAGGTTTATATTGAACCTATGAAAATATATTCAGCATTTGCTTGAGATTATTGGATCGGCTCTCTTTAGCAGTAGGAGAATTTCCTTCTAGCTGAGGTGAAAGAGGAGTTATATCCCTTGTAGCTAACTGTTGTAGCTATTCATTTCTTAAAACGTGTCCGTCACCGGATTCTTAATTTTAAATTGCATGGATAATTAAAGATATCTTGGACCAGTTGAGGCCGGTGTACTTACAACTAAAATCTATTTGAGTGGCTGTATAATTCTCAACTTAATCTCTTTTTATGGATCCTGTTAAAATGCTTATCTTGGCATTAGGAAATATTTCTTTTTGTGGTGAGCACCAAGTCTGTGTAGGGAGACTTTTAGGCCATGCAGTGCTCCTCTGTGAATGTTAAATATCTTTTTTAGACAGGAAGAAACTCTAGAGTCACCTACTGGATGTAGCAATCCTGAAAGTCAATATCAACGAGTTTTATCTCATGACTTTTGGTAGGTTAAGAAGCCAAATCAGAAACTCCAATTCGAAGACACATGTTTCTGGAATTTTGCCCCTCATTGGTGCAGTGCGGAAGATCTGCTTTGACTGGATGACAGGCCTCTGACAGGGTCCTTAGGGTTAACATTTTTATTTGTGCAATGTGCTAGCTGTGTGCAAGGAGACTTATTGGCCATGCAATGCTCCTCTGAGAATATAAAATATGCAAATCGGACACCTTGCATTGCAGTGAGGAGGGGCAAACAACCCGAAACACGTGTCAGAAAATGGCTTCTTAAGCTAAGTCATGTTTTCATGGCTTGCAGGATTGCGTTGTAGGATTTCTACATCCAATAGATATGGCACTAGGGTTTCCTGCGTCAAATTCTCTAAAGAGACAATTTGCACATATTAATATTGGGAAGGGAGAATTTTCAACAATGGTTATCCATTCTCTCATGGATTTTCAAAGTAAGTACAACAGGCCAATCAGGTATAAGAGATCTGTTTAATGTATTTGGTTTTTGTGAAATCCGGCGACAGATCCTCACTAGACGCAATCTACAGACCAACGAAGTATTGTAAAATAATGTGATCTTCCTTTTCTCACTGCGCACAACGCGGGTGGTCTCCAGGTGAATTTCTTCGGAGTAAGCCGAGTAATCCGAATATTTTTCACATTACTGTGTGTAGGCTGTGAATACAGATGACATCAGTGTAATTTCAGAGATGGCAGATATTCCTTTAATGTTTCTACAGATTATTTAGAGAAAAAAAAGAAATATATAAAAAAAAAAAAACGAAGCATTTGCGTTTTACAAATCAAAGAACCTAAATCCGTCTTGACAATGGAGCTGTCACTCATCCCGCAGAAGTGACTTTCCCAGCTAATCCATCATTGTGCTGGCGATGTTACGCAAGCTCTGAGTCAGGGAGACCGTGCCCTGCAATCCTGCCATCAAACTGTTCTTTCTCAGACCGGACAGAGAACTTTTCTGAGATCCTCTCGCTCGCTGGAGAACTGTTACAGGGTGTTTGGGCCCCATTTGGCCACTTGGCTTGAGGGAAAACCAAAGTAAATGTAACTGCCGCGCAGATTACTTCCAGATGTCGATTTCTATAAACACATATTGCCGTGGCCTAACTCGTGGCTGCAAACAGTCAGCTTTATTAAAACATGGGAAACACGTATGTGCATCTGACATATTGTAATTTGTATTACTGGGAATTCATTTGCGATTACAAATATCCCGTCCTCTTCCCTGCCGCTCGCCGCCGGCACATGCACGCTACAACGGTCCGGTAAAATGCTCGGCAGCCTCCATATTCGCATAGTACTTGTTCTATGGCTAATTTACCGGTATTTATTATAGAGAAGCTTTTCACTCATCCGTTTGGACCAATAATTTGACCCTGTCCATATAAAAACTCTTCTTTTTCCGTACATAAAAAGACCGCTAATGCATTAGTCCTACCCATTATAGTCCCACTGATCCTGCCTTTTTTCACTCATATACTCCGTGTAATGTCATTTTGACATTTGCTCTCACAGTAAGATTTGATGGAAAAAAAAAATTCGTTTTTTTTTTTTTTTCTTTTTCTAATTGAAAGCTCTTTTTTATTTCTTTATCAAGACAAGCGGCAACAGCAGTGCCAACTGAGCCACCAACGGAGGACGTTGTATACACATGGAGCCATACATGTATGTTAATTGGTGATATTTGATGCTCCAAAAAAAAGTTTTTATTTTTTTCATTTTGCACTTCCAGGTGTGAAACTGCAAAATTTGACAAAGGAAACGTCTTAACCATAGACACATCTATTTTTTATTTTTTTTCTTAGTTTTAAGACTTATTTGACTTTCCCCCAAAAAAATAGAAACAAGCAGGGCATAATAATAAAACGGAATGCTGCAGCAGTGGTCTCCTTCAGGACAGGAAGCAATGACGTCCTTTTTTTTGGTCACCTGACTGCTCAGACCTGTGATTGGCTGCAGCAGTCATTGACTGGGTCAGGATATTATCCGATGACAGGCCGTTCCAAAGTCTGATGATTTACAGATATCAGTAGTCAAGTGACCAAATAACAGGATGTTATAATTTCCTGACTTCCAAACCTTTGTCCGGATAGCCGTTCCATGAGTGTGTTACTGAAATGGCCCCTTTAAATCCACTTTGGGGATTGGCTAGAAGAGATCACAAATGTTACAGAACTCCTTTAAAGTCATCCAGTCAGAAAATTAGGTATAAAGGGGTCAACCCCTCATTAGTGGCCCCAGAGTGCTTTATAAATGAAACAAATAATTATACTTTCCTCCTTGAGTGGCACCACTTCACCACTCTCAGCCCTGCGTCTCCCACCAGTCTCTTGACGCAAACAATGTGACATGAACATGGCAGCTTACCAGTGGCTACAGATCAGTGACATTACAATTCCGACTGACCAATAAATGGAGGGATGACGCGCCTTGTCTGTAATTTATGCAGCATCCTCAAACCATTAGCATAATTTTTTTCCTGTAATGGACAATCCTTTTTAATATGCAGCATTATTATGGTTCTTTATATACAGCATTTGGCTAGAGCATCAGAATTTCTCTCTGGTGTATTGTTGTAGTGCAAGAAGATTATCTTCATAGTTCGTATAGGAGAAAATAGGACAGTGGAGACTTGAATGGCTCTTTCAGATATTATGAAATGCAAGCAGATAGTGCCTGAGCAGATAGTGGCTGAGCTGCAAATACCAGGAACAGGTGGCGCTGTTTTTTTTTCTTTTATTCCCTACTATTCCTCCAACTATTTCTCCTACTTATACTCTTCCTCTTACTACTTTCTTCTAATACCACTCTTCTTACTATCTTCCACTTCTCCCACTTTTTCTCCTATTCCTATACCTCTTTCTGCTCTTTCCTCCCACTTTCTCCTACGCTTTATTCCAATTCTCTTCCCACTCTATCCCACAATTTCTTCCAATTTCTACCCATATGCTGTCTTCCACTTCTTTTCCCACTCTCTCCTACGTTGTCTTCCACTTCTCCAACTCTCTCCTACGCTGCCTTCCACTTCTCCTCCCACGCTCCCCATACTCTGCCTTCCACTTCTCCTCCCACGCTCCCCATACACTTTCTTCCACTTCTCCCACTCTCTCCTACGCTTTCTTCCACTCTTCCTCCTACTCTCTCCTATGCTTTCTTCCACCCTTCCTCCTACTCTGTTCTGTGCTGCCTTCCACTCTTCCTCCTACTCTCTGCTATGCTGCCTTCCACTTCTCCTCCCATGCTCCACATACACTTTCTTCCACTTCTTCTCCCACGCTCCCATATGCTTTCTTCCACTTTTCCTCCACTTTCTTCTACGCTTTCTTCCACTTCTCCTCCCACTCTCTCCTGCGCTTTCTTCCACTTCACCCTCCACTTTCTTCTACGCTTTCTTCCACTTCTTCTCCCACTCTCTCCTGCGCTTTCTTCCACTTCACACTCCACTTTCTTCTACACTTTCTTCCACTTCTCCTCCTACTTTCTTCCACTTCTCCTCCTACTTTCTCGTGCGCTTTCTTCCACTTCTCTTCCTACTTTCTCCTATGTTTTCTTCCACTTCTCACTCCACTCTCTCCTACGCTGCCTTCCACCTCTCCCACGCCCCATACGCTGCCTTCCACTTCTCCTCCCACACCCCATACGCTGCCTTCCACTTCTCCTCCCACACCCCCCATACGCTGCCTTCCACTTCTCCTTCCACACTCCCCATACGCTTTCTCCCACGCTCCCCATACGCTTTCTTCCACATCTCCTCTGACTCTCTCCTACGCTTTCTTCCACTCTTCCTCTGCTCTCTCCTGTGCTGCCTTCCACTTCTCCCACGCTCCCCATACGCTTTATTCCACTTCTCCTACTGCTATCTGCTGCGCTTTCTTCCACTTCTCCTCCCACTCTCTCCTGCGCTTTTTTCCACTTCTCTTCCCACTTTCTCCTACGCTTTCTTCCACTTTTCCTCCCACTCTCCCTATACGCTTTCTTCCACTTCTGCTCTCTCGTGCGCTTTCTTCCACTTCTCCCCCCACTTTCTCCTATGCTTTCTTCCACTTCTCCTCCCACTCTCCCAATACGCTTTCTTCCACTTCTCATCCCGCTCTTTCTTGCGCTTTCTTCCACTTCTACTACTTTGTCCTACGCTTTCTTCCACTTCTCTTCTCACTCTCTGCTGCGCTTTCTTCCACTTCTACTCCTGCTCTCTCCTGCTCTTTCTTCCACTTCTCCTCCCACTTTCTCCTACACTTTCTTCCACTTCTCCCTCTCTCTCTAGCGCTTTCTTCCACTTCAACTCCCACTCTCTCCTGCGCTTTCTTCCACTTCTCCTCCCTCTCTCCTACGCTTTCTTCCACTTCTCCTCCCGCTCTCTCCTGTGCTTTCTTCCACTTCTCCTCCCGCTCTCTCCTACTACTCCTAACCTTCTAGAAATTATTCTATGTTGTACGTAAGCAATTAAATAAATATTTATATTTTTTAAGGCAGAATTTTCTTGTAAGTGCTTAAAGACAAATCCCTCAAATGTTAAATTTTGTTGTCAATATTTACAAAGCACGTAGTCATCCGATTCACGTCCTTCCTTTTTTCCTAGAACACTGTGTTGAAAGGATGAGTCAGTCTCTACTATTTATTATCCTCCTGTGAAACTGTACTACCTGTATCTACATTGTCCTCTACAGAGCATTAAATCTGCTTGTGTTGTGCCATTACCTTTTTCATTTGTACGTTATATTTTGAGTATCCCAGTGTTGTTGTTTTTTTATTTTTTTTATTTTTTTTACCTTTTAGTTTTTTCCTCTTTGTTCTTCCTGTGCCTCGTAGCTTATATATTCCTGCCACAATGTTTTTGTGTACGATTTCTCACATGCAACAAGTTAGACAGGAAATAAACATCCCTTTCGGCCTTCACTTAGATGAAAGGAAGCTTAAGTGATGTGTACAGACTGTTAATTCACTCAATGGAGATGGATATAAACAAGTGGACAAGACCCTAAGTGTTTTCATATTTTGTTATTATACAGCGCCGTGGGTATTGCTCGCAAATGAGTTTCTTAGATGTTCTCCAATTTATTGCTTATGAAGATCAACACATCCTCCTATGCCATGCACGGAAAGGCTAACCGCACTATTTTTCTAGAATAAAAATGGCTGCCCCTGGTTGTCCTCCCATTAAAGACTTTTTGCTCTGTGTATTCATTTCACTCCCACAGATCAAATCCACTTTTACTCCCAGTATCCTACACAAATTGGCATCGAGTGGTCAAGTTGACATGTCCAAGCCATCTTCGGCACCAAGTGTCATCCTCAGAATCCAGAATCGTGTTGCATACTATATAAAACATCAGTTCTTGAGCAGCACGGTGGCTCAGTGGTTAGCACTGTATGGTGGCTCAGTGGTTAGCACTGTATGGTGCCTCAGTGGTTAGCACTGTAGTCTTGCAGCTTTGGGGACCCGGGTTCAAGTCCCACCAAGGACAACATCTGCAAGGAGTTTGTATGTTCTCCCCGTGTTTACGTGGGTTTCCTCATGGTTCTCAGGTTTCCTTCTCCAAAAACAAATAGGGAATTAATGGCGCTATGTATATCAGCGAGTAAAATTTTGCCAAGTTAATTACCATCAGTTAGACTGACCAAGGGCTCCTTCTGACTCCAACACATCTTTCACCTTGAGAAACATATCAATATCGTACATATAGAGACCAGCTACGGTTTGGGACTTGGGGACTAGAAAAAATATACCATGTTATGAACTCTCTGTGCTCAGTACATTTTAGCATCTTAAAGGGGGATCTGTTATCATATTTTTGCTTCCTCATCTGATAGCGGCATGATTTTGGGGCAAAGACCCTGATTCCAGCGTTGTCACTTAGTTTACTGACTGTAGCAGTTGTTATAAAATCACAGTTTTTCGGCTGCAGACTGAGCAGACCTCTGAATACTGAGCACTTTAGAACCCCGCCCACACCACTGATTGGCAGTTTTGTACACTGTATATAGACAGAAAACTGCTAATCGGTGGTGGGTGTGTGGTTAGACTAGGAGGCACAATACTCCTAGTCCTGTAGTGATAATCTACTGCTGATAAACTGCTTTTATTGAATCCGCAACACGCAGCCTAGTAAGTGACACGTCGCTGGAATCAGGGTCTCAGCCCCTGCATCATGATGCTCTCAGATTACATAGCAAAAACGTGCTGCTGACTACTGTTTTGTAATTGTTGGCCGTCGTTTAGCATCCAGAGATTTTCTTTAATGTTATACTCGTCTGAGATCTTCTGCTTTACCAGCTTGTATTGTTTGCAGTTCTGTCCTTTATGTGGACGCTGCTCGCTATCTGGAACCCAGTAAAAGCGCTCCTTGTTTTCTTTTTTTAGCAGGATCTGCGTGACAAAATATGCATAAAACTAATCCAGCTTTACTTGGGTAAATCTTGAATTAACAGCTACATGAAAGAGCTCTTAGAAATATCGATTGGGAGGGGATTCATTTGTAGTTAATCACGATGATATGATCAGCATGTACGGCTTCAGAGGAATACACTGAATATTCTAGAAACTGCAGAGTTACTCTAGACGACCGCTTGCCAATTTTTTTTGGCTGCTTTATTGCCAGATCTGCTGCCAGATGCTATTTCTATGTTTTGAAGATTTTTTTTTTCGTTGAGTAGTTTGTCATTTTTTTTCTTTTCTAGTCTTTTGAAGGGACTGTCAGCACAAAATGACTGTTCAAACCAAGCACCAGGGTGAGCAGTTCAATGCACATTCCCACCTCTTTTTTTATTTTGGCATCTACCTCCATCCCTCTTATTTATTGACCGCTCTGGGGTTACGTGACCTTGAGGAGAGCAGTGACCAAATGCAAAAGTGACCAAAACCGCCAAAAAGGATGAGAACAGAAAAATGGTCTGTAGTCACCCCCTGTAGAACCACTCCCTTTATAGGGGTTGTTTTGCTAATTGCCTATCTTTTCTACCTGTTGTCTGTTCCATTTGCACAACAGCAGTACAAATTGATTCACAATCAGAGTTGCTTTATAACTGGACAGGTTGATTTCACAGAAGTATGATTGACTTGGAGTTACATTGTGTTGTTTACGTGTTCCATTTATTTTATTGAGCAGTATACATGATACAGGCCTTTCAGAATTTGTTATTCTTCTCAAAGCTACCTATGCTTTACTTCTGGCTACTTTTTATAACCACCTCTTGAAAAGGGAGGTTTTTCACTCTCCTGACATGTATTTTGTTTATCAAACACTTGTATTTCCCATAAAATAAACATTCTGGATTTTTGGGAACTCTACATTTTGCTATTCTTCTGTTATTCTCCCTTGAATTCTATATATCGATTGTAACACTTGTGCAGTCAGTGTATAGGTACTGTCAATGTTTTCTCATGCTTCCAGGAGGAAGACCATAGATACAACATAAAATGCTTCACATATAAACCTGATTTAACATATGAAAATCATAAATGCTTTTTTTTCCTGCTGTGAATCCCCATCTTTTACTCGGAGCAGTAGTCTCTAAGTTTTCTGTAGTTCCAAAAGTTGCTGACCTCTGCTCTGAAGGATTCGGCAAAGCATTATAATATAGGGTAGCTCACTCTTTTGAATGGATGATTATCTAATCATTAAAGGGAATCTGTCACCCCATTTTTCGACCATCAGC
>VIAB01001687.1:189770-201049 GCA_009801035.1 Oophaga pumilio | reverse complement strand
GCACTATATGCTAATTTTTTGAGAAGGACCTGTATATTGTAACCTGGAGGAGTATAGTTTGGCCTAGTCTATTTTACACCCCCAGGTATAGTTTGGCCTAGGACAGTTTATCCCCCTGGGAATACACTGGTCTGGGCCTAACTATACCAAGGTTTAATCTGGACAAGGGATAATTTTGCTTGTTTTACCAGGACCAAGATCAAGATTTGTGATCTGAAAAATAAACATTTTCTAAAAGTTGCAATGACTATGCATGGCTACATAAAAATATCAATAGTATCAATGGCCTGGTGGCATTTTAAGTACCTGATCATATGCCCCAAACCTCAAAGACACACTCAGTTGTATTGTTCACTCACCACCCAATTCCTGGAGGAGGAGATTTTACATGATAACATGTCATCTTGGATGGTGCAAGTGGCTGTTGGGGGGCAGATAACATAATAATGGGGGGCACTGGGCAGCATAGTATGCACAGTTTTATGGGCCAGCAACAAAGGTATTGTAGAAGCCCAAAATGCATGGTAATTGACATTAGTGACAGTTAATTAGTTGTTAGTGGTCGTAACCATGGATACCTAATGTCCTGCAATGCCTGCACATGGGGTAAACGACATAGCGAATCAGAAGAACTATACTACATTTCTAATTGGAGGTATTTGCTAATATTATTATTCTTACACCTACTACATATTAGGATAGGATCTTGGAGGTGGGAATACCCCATTAATGATATTAATATATACAGTTATGATGAAGACATATTAATTGGTAGACTTACCTGAATTTCACTTGAACCTAACCTGTTCTAATAAGCTAAATGCTGTGTACAAATGATTTGCCGTTCATGATACCTATCAGTTCATTTCCGCCAACAAACCCATATGCTGATGCCAGGTGTTCATTGTGCCCGGATTCAATGAGTGCCACATTCATCAGTGACATGCGACAAAGACTGGGCTCAACAATTAAAAAAAACCCATTAGGGAATATTTCCCAAGCTTCACGCCAATATGTCACTACAGTGTAGCCTGTGCCATGCTCCCCGAGACACCACGCATGACATAAGGAATAAAGGGTGGCTACTCACCTGTCCCAGGTAGAGCCTGGCTTAGGCCTCGACAACTTTTCTGTGCTAAATATGGTAGAACATTTATGTTAAATATTTCCAATAAGTGTCTGTTCTGATTGACAGAGAGTAATGGGTCCTATTGCCATATTCTAAAAACAGGTCACCAAGCAGGCACGGACTCTATTACACACTATATATAGCCCTGTCAGTGCTGCCATGTGTAAGACATATACCGTGCACGCTCTGGGCACGTGCCATGGTAGTGCAACACGTCTAGACATCTAAAATCATCATTATCTATTTATTTTCTACAATAAACATTTTAGAAATTGTTTCAACTATGACATTGTTAGGCTGCGTTCCCACAATTATTTTTTGGTGAATTTTTGACCCAGCGTATTTTTGAGAAAACACAATTACCTTATGTTACTTAATGGGTGCAGAAATGCTGCAGAAAATCGGTAACATGAAAAACTCTCCAAAACTCATTGTGGGCACACAGCCTTAAAGGGGTTTTCCAGGAACTATTTGTTTTACCATACACTTCCACAGGTTGAAAATAACAAGCAAAGATTTCTTTACTTGCCCCTGTTCCCTTGCTGGCTCTCTGCTGCTGCTCCTGGACTTTTTTAATAGGCTGAAGTGGTGACATAACGACTATAGTGCACGTGACCACTGCAGCCAATCATTATCCTCATGCTAACTAGCTCAGCATCACGGCTTAGCCCAGTGATTGGCTCATGATGCAAGAATGGGCATATCATTAATTCAACCTGTGCACTGGCATAGGAGCCGAAGAAGTAATCAGGCCAGCTTCCCCCCTCCAAATCAGCAAGCGGCTCCTCCCCTAGACAGAACAATTTGACTGTAACGGGCCCAAATACTCTTCTTGCACTGTGTCCGCCCCTGTCATGACATCACCGCTGAAGCAAAGATTAGGAGTGGCAACAGAGAGCCAGCTTTGGAGCGGGGATCGGTGCTTAAACCTTCATTTCTTATTTTTAACCTGTGGAAGCACATGGGGTAAAACAAATATATTATTGGAAAACTCCATTTAAATTCTCATAAAGCTGGAATCTGTAAAATGGTCAATTTCACCTATATCAGACATTAGTCATGAATGTTTTAGTGACTGATGACAAACCAGACCTAAAATGAAGTTGACAGCGTTGGAATGGTTCATCGAACAGTCAGACCAAGTATCTTTCCTCTACGAGGGATAACCTGGAATCGTTGAACATGTATGGCCGGCTGGAATGGCCAATATGATCTATAGTGTGTATGGCTCTCTGTGCCGTGCATCAGATGTTCAACCACTAGCCTTCTACTGTCTAATATGTATGGCCAACTTCAGACTAGGCCTGGTTGTGGCTATTCTCTGGGACTTGTCTTGGATTCTTTGTAGTTGTGAGAGAAGCACGAAATAGGCCACGAGTTGGCTTGAGCACAAAAAGTAAACTCTTGACAAAGCTGTTTTGCTTTGAGGGTGCCATGTGCCAAGGGAAAAAAGCTTAGATGTCAGGCAGAGCTATAGATGTCACTGACCACTTCTCTTAATCACTGGATATTGCGCCTGTAGACATCTGTTTGATTTCCAGAGCCAGGGCATCAGGTGCCGGTAATATTCTTCATTTAACAGATAATCTGAGTGATCTCAGCTGCACGTAGAACATGGCAAAAGAAAATGCAGATGCCTGGGAAAAGAATTTTAGGGTTGTTGATTATGGCTGACATATGACTTCAAATGCCCTTCAGTATGTGGTTTATGTAATGAGGCACAGAAGACAAGATAATGATGCCTGCTCACAGGAGATAGGTATTTAAAGAGGTTGTCCGTGTTATGGATGAAAATTGTGAACTTAGATTGTGTTTGCTTGGAAAAGCAAAGGCCCCCAACTGCCTTTTTTTGCATTGTTTAAAGGGAACCTGTTATTAGATTCATGCTGCCCAAGCCAAGACTCTGCAGCCAATCTGTGGCGTCTCAGAGAAAACATTCTTTGAAAACTTGGCCAGGGACTATGTATCTTGGTTGACTAGTCCAAGTGAACTTCTCCCCGCCCTTAGACCAATGAGTCTCAGCCTATGTAAATAAAATACACAAGGAGATGCCTGTCAGTCAACTGGAGCTGGAGGAAGCCGACCAGGTACCTGCATTGGTCTACTAGCCAGCTGAGACACATAGGCCCTGATTCATCAAAGTTATTAACCTGGAATTCTGTTGTAACACACTTTGAAAAGTTGCCATGTTTTGCTCAACTCTTCGTAATTCTGGCATAGCAATCATGCAATTCTGGCATAAAATGGCAAAAGTCACAAAAAATGTGCACATTTTTGGCATTTCCACACCAGTTTTGGCTAGCTTTGCCAAAATGGATGAAGCTGGGGTGGCATGGTGCATGGCAACTCCTGCTTGTCTTTTTCATGATGAGATGCAGCATGCTTTATGCAACAAATTTTACTCCAGTCCCTAACTTTAGTGAGATCTGTATCGAGGTGCATGGAGGTGCTCACCACTTTTTAGACAAGCCTGAAACATTACTCCAGCACACCGCCTCATCAAAATTGTGAACTACGCTGGTCTTGATGAACCAGTTTCTGATTGATGGTGGCCATGGTTCAGGCAACATGAATCAGATGACAAGTTTGCTTTCAATAATGTGCCCAACAATCTCCATGTCCATATGATAAAGATAGTGATAGTCTCGTGCGTGATTACACCAAGTGGTTACCCGAATGAGTTCCCAATTGTGCTTAGCCTCCGAAGCTGTCAAGCTCTTGCACAGATGCAAGCAGAATTGCCTTTATCTTCAGCAGGTAAACACTTCATGGTCCTGTAGAGTTTGTTGATCAAGTGATACTTAAAAGGAATAACAAACTGTTGCATTTAATCCTTTTTTGAGCCCCTGGCTGACTGGGCAGAATTAAAAAACCTCTAAGGGCCCCGTCACACATAGTGACACACCAGCGATCCCGACAACGATATGCACTTTTCAGGATCGCTGGTGTGTCGCTACAAACAGGCAGCGATCAGGACAGCGACACTGCGGGTAACGTCGCTTAGTTACCCGCAGTGTACGTTGGATACCAGTCCGCTGGTGCAGGGAGCTGGGAACCAAGGTACACATCGGGTTTCCAGGCGCAGCGCGGCACCTGGAAACCCGATGCGTACCTTGGTTACCAGCTCCCATGCAGCAGCGCGCTGGTATCCATCATACAAATCGGGTTTCCAGGCACCGCCCGGCGCCTGGAAACCCGATGTGTACCTTGGTTACCAGCTGATCGCTGGTCTCCTGCCTGCCACACGCAGCAATGCGTGGTGGCCAGCAGGAGACCAACGATCAAAAAAATGTCCAGGACATTCAGCGACGATCAGCGATACCCAGCAGGGGGGCTGATCGTCGCTGAATGTCACACACAGTGATATTGCTGGTGAGCTCGCTGCCGCGTCACAAAACTAGTGACTCAGCAGCGATCTCGCTAATGAGATCGCTGTATGTGACGGGGGCTTAAGGAAAAAGAAGTGTCTCTTTTAACAGAAAAAAGAGTGTCTAAGTCGAGCACCTAGAAGGAAACATACAGTAATTGTAATTAAAATTATATATTTAAGCCCCAATTCATCAAAGCAAATTTGCCAGAATTGTGCAAAAATATTGCGGCTTTTGGCACTTACAGTTTTTCCCAGCTCTACCAAAATGGCTGTGAGGGAAGGCGAGGGTGTGATGCCACAGCTTGTCTAATTCAAGCTTTGGCTTTACTTACACCATAATTCTTACTCCAGTCACATTTTCGTCATGAGAAAATCGTGGCATTTTTTATTTTAGTTGATTGTTGTGTTTGGCCTCCTTTATTCATACATACTAATAATGTGATGATGGACCTTTGGCATAGGGTACAAGGTGCTGTGGTTAGTTTGGACATTCATTTTGTGTTGACAGACTCCCTTTAATAGGTCTTTAATAGTTACAGGTTCTCTCTACAATTGTCCTTACTCATCCTTTTTGAACTTCGGGTTCTGATAGATTTCATAGGACAGTATTTTCTCACATGGACACAATGTAAGTTTAAATATGAGAAGTCTCTGAAGTGTTCAGATACCTATCTACACCAGACGGACACTTAGTATGGTAAACTCTGACGAGGAATCATCGTCTAATGACTAATAGTTAAAAGTGATTTACCAGGAACACTTTGCAGCATTTATACATTTCAAGGGTTATTATTACCAGCCACTACGTTCTGTAATGATACATGATTCAAAGTGGCAGAACATATTTAACATATTTATTTTTTAGGAGTTTTAAGATTTTGTTGTTTTTTTTTTTTAGTTCTTGCTCCAAAAACTCAGAAAATTAGACTGTGCACATACGGAGTTTGGTGATCCCCATGCCATGACATGCCGCAGATAGCCAACAAGGTCACAGTAGCTAAATTCACTTAAAAAATGTAAACCTTCACCAGATGTTGTAATGTATTAGTAAGTAAATGCTATAAGCATTTCCAGAATAGCTGATGTAATACACTGGTGACTGATTTCATGGTATCAGATTATAAGTCCTGATTGATCACTTAGATCATTAATTGTGATCATAGAGCTGCTAAATATGTTTTGGATCTTAGAAGGTTGACCTGAAATCTGCCACCGTTGGAAACTAATACCTGACACTCGCTAACCCCCTGTCACAAATCCTTGTGTCATGATGCAGATCCCCCCAGGGTGAACATCTCACTGTCCGCATAGCTACACACAAACACAGATATAAATAGACCCCCGCTACATACTGGCGCTCCGGGTAAGCCTCGGACATGATCTGATTGCTTAAAATCCCTATTGACAAAGTCAGTTTATCCTACGGCTTGGTGCAGAGAAGGAAGCTTCTTTCATTAGGTCTTTATACAGCCATGTGGCCCCTGTGTTCTGGGGCCCTCCAGGATGGCTAAAACATTACGTGATAACTAAGACCTGATATATACTTTGTAACACAGACCGAAAACCAATCACTAGTTATGGACAGCATTTACTCATAGGACAGGACCATTTTTATCATTTTTCTTGGATTAGGAACAGTTTTTTTTAATGTGGAAATATATTACAGTGGTTGTTTACTACAGTGACATTGTTGCCCGCACTTCAGGATATGTCATCAATGTCAGATTTGTGGGCGTCAAGCATTGGGACCCCCATCAATTAGCTGTTGTCTGCGCCATTGTTGGCCAGATGCACACAGTGAATGGATCAGGACAGCATAGATCTATACACTCTGTAGTAGCAATTACCGGAAACTGCGCCTCAGCTCCTATTCATCTGTGCGTCATTTACATCTGGCGGATGCCAAATCTGATAGGTGGTCATGCCGGGTGTTGGACCCTGACTATCTGATATTGATGGCCTATCCAAGAATAAGTTGTCAATATTAAAGAAACCCTCCTCCCATCAAAGTTTTTATCCTCTTAAGATATTGCAGTCACCATATTATACAGCACGCTGTACTTACAATTGCTCATTTTGCCTTTTGATCCAGCTAATTGTTCTCTTTTCCAGTAGGTCTATGACATCAGGTGATGAAAAACTGACTAGCTGAATCCTTCTAAGCTCTATGTAGAAACAGGAGGTCAATTTTCCCGGTATGACCCATGAGTCATTACTGCAAAAGTCCCTGAGAGGGGAAGGAGGGAGCAGCTGGGTCAGGAGTTGAAGAGATAAATGATAAATTCAGGGACAAGAGACTTCCTGTTTCTACGTAGAGAAAAGAGAAGAATTTACTGGGTACAAAGGCAACATGAGCAATTGTAAGTACACAGTGCTGTATGATATGATGATTGCAATGTATTAATGGAATAAAAACTTTGACGGGAGGAGGAGTGCTTCTTTTAAGCAGTAGACAATCCTGTAGTCCTATTAAATTCTGAGTCTTAAGGGTATGCCACACTAAACAAGATCGCTAACGGGATCGCTAAAAATTGTCACTATTTAGCGATCTCGTTAGTGACGCTGTTGTGTGTGGCATGTAGCAACGACGTGGCCCCTGCTGTGATCTCGCTGATCGTTCACTAGAGTTCTGGACCGTATTTTGATCGTTGGCGTCCCGCTGGTGAGCCTGTATCGCTGTGTCTGGCACGTTTTGTGAACGATTTGCGCTGTTTTTTACATCGCAAAGTCGTTAAGGAGATCGCTAACCGCTTATGCGTCGTTAACGAGATCGCTAAGTGTGGCAGCTACTAGCGACATTAAAACGATCACAAAAACGATCGCATTAGTATGCGTCGTTATTGTGATCGTTAGCGGGAGCGTTTAGTGTGGCAGTACCTTTATTGAGCCTCCTTTTTCTCTTTTTCCTGAAGTGACACCTTAACCTTTTGTCACTTATCTTTTTTCTTATTTGTTTATAACTCTTTAAAGAGCTTTTCTAGGCTACATAAACTCTAACCACCGGATGGATGATAATTGTTAGATTGAGCAGATCCCCATCTATTGCTAGAACAAGTTGCATCTATGGTAGTAAATATATAAAAATGCCAGTGCCATGGACAGAATGGAGTAGCAGCGCACATGTACAACCAGCCACTCCATTCAACTCCTCCTGGCAATCCTAGGAGACCCCCCATTCTGGCGATGCAGTGGGACCAACGGATCTAACACTGTATGACTAATAAAGTAGGCTGGAATACCCATTTAGGCACATTCTTTTTTCATGAATATTATAATATAGATTTTTTTTGCTCTGTGACACATAGAATCCCATGAGACAATGCAGCTAAACACGCAAGTAGGAGTTATTGAAGATAATGATGACTGAAAACACTTTTAAGAGTTATTCTCATTATATTAAGCTTGGAAAATTGTAAAGTGCTTGGAATTAATATTTATAGTGTTATTAAAACTACTCTCCATTATCTATTTTATTTTTGCTTCTCATTGACTAGGTTACCAACCACCGCGGCAGTCATTGGGGCCGGTCTCTTAGGCAAGGAGCACAGTGCTTACAGGTTCTTATCTATCAATCTTGTAAGCACTGGTTTAAAATGCCCCTGTGCTGCTTTGATGCTGTAGAAGCAAAGTTGCCTCTACTTGTAAGCGGAACAACCATGTCTAAACTATCAATCAATCAGGGAACAGTGCACTACTGGACTTCAATTAAGTAAGGCCGTACTGTGGGGCCACAGGCCTTTAAAGGGAGGCCATCATGACAAGGTTGAGGGGACCATATGTGGGCAGATATATGGTAGGGCTGGTTAGGATAGGGTTAATTGCCACGGGAATGTGAAAGGGTTGGGAGGGGAGTTAGTAGGAGGGGAAAAGGATGGGGTAGTATAAAAAGGGCAGTCACATGGTCGGGGCAACCATTTTAGGTGCCCCACAGTAAGAAGAACAATCTCCCACCCACCCGCCGTTTGTTAATAGCTTCTTTGCTGAGTTAAGGGTATAAAGTTGGAGTGCAGAGGAGGGAAATAAGTAAGTAGTTAAGATAGTATTTACGGGTAAGCAGTTTAAGTATGTTTGTCATGGCAGCGCGGCGCAGGGGGGAGGTCCTCGAGGTTGGTGGTGATAGAAAATGGCGGCTTGGAGGGGGGGATCGCAAAGGTCCTGGACTCCGCCTTGGGTGGATCACGTGGAATGGAACTGTATGGTTATACCGGCAAATGGATATGGGAGCCGTGGGCAGTTACGGCAGAAATTGGCCAGTCGAGTCTATTAAGGTCTCCGAGCTGGTGATTAACGGCTGGAGATAGGATTCGACCTGGGGCGACAAGTTTTAGGATATAAATAAGAGGAGTTTACGGTTTGGGGCCTCGAGGATCGCCCTTCCCCCAATTGTTGGTAATTATTGTTAAATTGTTACACAAAAATATTAATAAAAGGCTGCTGTGGCCAATTTATCCAATACAGTGTCTGGTGATTAATTTATGGGAACAGGTTGTGGGTTGTTTGGGCTAGGGGCATGCGAAATGGTAGACGGGAGGGGTTTGTAAACACCGGGATCCCGAGTACCCACTTGTCATGAGACAACCCTTGTAAGGCACAAAATTAAAATGCAAATAAATATCCAACAGAAGTTCTAGGCCCACTCGGACTGGCCCACAGCAGAACAGGAGAATCCTCCGGTGGGCCACCTCCCTCGTATATGAGCAGTACTTGGCACAATATACATGATTCACCATGTATAGACAATGGCGGCATCTTGTTCATTTAATAATCTACCCAGTTCTTAGCTATATACATTTGTGAATGAGGATAAAGTCACATTCGCTTGTAGCTAAACAGTGGACCCCTGAAGTTAATGTCACTGTTGCGCCTTTGGCACCCCAAAAATTCTGGGCCCACAACTATACTTTAGCTTTAAATAACATTTCCCATGCATAGCTTTATAACAAAAATCCCTAATTTAGTGGCCAGAGGTTGTTTTTTAACCCCAGCCGATATTTTGTGAATTGGATGCAATCTACAGATTATTGGAAGGTAACTGGTATTTGTCGCTTCACTTGGCCAGAAGGGCTAAAAACTCGCTCTACATGTTTAGCGTCACATTGTTATTGGAATGACCCCTTTAGCTATTGGAGTGATCATCTAATAACCTGCAGGGAGGTAGAGACTTTCACATTCCCCAGAATTGATCTAACCAGCATTTCCAGTACCCTATTGGGCAAACAGCAAGCTGGTAAAATACATTTTTCTTGTTCTGATATGTTTACATCAAGTGCAGGGAGTTCAGAATGTCCTGCAGGTTATCACATTCTACTAGGACTGAACTGACAGGTTCCAGTATGATATTATACTAAATAATTGCTGTTGTTTCCTATTATACTCAAAGATTAAACTTTTTTAATGAGTGCCAGGACGTCTCGATTTCACTTTTACATTGTTATTCTATGTGTCACCAATAATGGATTAGATACTCTTGTTGCCCTAATTATAGAATATCTCAGCCGTCATGTTTGCTGTATCCTAAGTGTGTGGTCCCTGTGACTTTCGTTCCCGTTCCAATGGGTTTTCTGACCTTGTGTAGGTTGGCTGACGTTCCTTCACGTAGCTTATGAAGTGCCTGAGGCGTCTCGGCCAGTGGTATGCCGCTGTTCTATCAGCATTGTGGAATGTGCCTGGATCCTTAAAGGAACCTCCATTGCTCATGGCTCTTCTTGGTAATAGATACCTAAAATTACTTACCCTGCAATATCTTGGGGTTATTGATTGCGGACAATGATTTACTATTGCAAGGTGTTATAAAACTTTTTTTTATTCTATATTCATATTTGTTCTTCCAAAAATTGTGACAAAAAGGAATTTTCCATTAAAAGGAATCTGTCACCAGGCTTTTTCTACTCCATCTAAAGGCAGCATAATGTAGGGGCAGATACCCTGATTCCAGTGATGTATCACTTACTGATCTGCTTGATATAATTTTGATTAGATCACAGTTTTATCTGCTGAAAATCTAGCAGGTCTCTAAATGCTGAGCTCTGTATAACTCCGCCTCCACCACTGATTGGCAGCTTTTCTGGCTAAGCACATAAAGCTGCCAATCAATGTTGAGGGGCGGAGTTGTACAAAGCTCATGAATATGGTGGGCTACATGGCAGGTTTACTAGTAATGTAATGATAATCCTGCTGATAAAGCAGCAAGCAGTATAAGTGACACATCACTGAAATCTAGATCTATATATTATCAGATCTGCTTTCAGATTAGGTGGCAAAAACTTGATGACAGATTCCCTTTAACTCTGTAACCTTTCCTCAAATCCACCCATTCTTACTGTTACATGTAGTACTTGTCTCAGAACGCCATATGGCTTTTCCCAAATGATCACGCATCGATCTGCCCATTAAGTAATCATAGCTGGTAATATTCTAGATAGTCATGGATACGAAGTGTATGCTGTCTGACCTTCCTGAAACAATTAGCTAAACTGCAGGTAAACAATCGAAAACACAACAACGCGAAATGTCTTTTTAATAGGCCAAACAATAATATATATTATAATGTGAATTCTCCTTAGCTCAGAAACCGATGACTTTTGGCGGCATGTTCTTTCCTTTACTTCTGGATCTATGAGCAGACACAGACTGTTTTCCTATAAGCTGTAGTTTGCTATTATAAAACTCTTACGCGTCATTCAGATTTTAATTATACGCAAAAAAAAAAAAATGGAGCAATTTTCATCTGTGTTTTAGATTCTACAGGTCCTTCTCAAAAAATTAGCATATAGTGCTAAA
>VIAB01001687.1:166522-181877 GCA_009801035.1 Oophaga pumilio | reverse complement strand
CCAGCCTACTTTGGGGTGAGCACTGCCAGCCTACTTTGGGGTGAACACTGCCTGCCTACTTTGAGGTGAGCACTGCCGCAATCTTTTACCATATTGTGCTTGTTTGTCCCTGGCCTCCCAGCTTTCTCAAATCATTCTTAAAATTCTTAAAAAATATGTGTAACTTAAAGCTTTGTTTTAGGTTAGAGGATTAAAGGGCAAAGTTAAAGGGCATGTGTCAACAGAAAATGAAAAAAATGACTTTAAATTTTAATGAATATCATTTTCTGCTGACACCTGCCCTCTAACCATGTTGTACACTATTGTGAAAGAAAAAACACACGTGATGGATCATTTGATTCTTAGTGAATATCTTCCTGACTCCCCCTCCTCTTACAGTTATATTCAGTTTATTGGGATACCTATTGGATCAGAACCAAATTATACACACACAGACTAATTCACATTTTATCGTAGGTTGTTTGTTTTTAAAGAAAAATAATCAGAAAACACACAGACACATTATAGTCTATGCCCCCACAAATAAAACAAAAACAATAAAACAAATCAAGAGACAAATCCCATTTTAGGTCCGTTTTGCAGACCAAACTCACCCATTATAATAAATGGGTCAGATTTTTATTAAACCTCATATCTGTGCTGTCCGCTTGAAACACGGACGTGTGAATAAGGACTAAGTAGATTAGATGATGGAATATCAACTGTCCTACTAATTATACTACTGATGATGGACACAGGAAGACATAATAAGGATTGCTACACATCTGTGGCAGTCTCCTTTCCTTTAGTATCACCGGTCACGCTCACATAGCACACTGCCAGGCCATTAGATGGGAAAAAATTGTTATACGTATAAAATATATATTCCTGGTTACTTTCTACTTCTTGGTTGTGAGATATGTTAGCAGAATTATACCCTAACTAATATATAATATAATTTCTTTATTAAGTTAATAGTAAAAAAAAAAATCATAAGACATCCAGTGTATAAACACACAGACAAAAAAAGACAATAAACCAACAAGTGGATTGTACTCCAAATAAATGCGTGGTCAAGGATCCAATAAATCACTAGACCTATTCCCAATAAAATATTAGGACCACTGGGATAAAGGAAAGGATAAAGGGGTAACAGTAAAACAATAATGCCTCAATGAGACCTAGGTAAGTCCCTAACACTATTCCCTACCTTACTGTGGAGGTTGGCGCCCTAGGATACAATATGGTGCCCCCACTTAACGACGGCTGACCCTTAGTAGAGTGCCTATACAAATCCCTGTTCTTCAAAAAACAAGCAAGCAAAAATGCTTAATTGCACATGGCTAATAATATAGTACTTACAGCATTTGTTCTTCAAGGGTCCCCTTGTGTCAAATGGAGATCCATATCCCCACTGGCATAGCAGAGTCTTAATCCATCTATGACTGAGGCTTCAGTCTTAGTATCAATGCGTTTCCCACCTTCCTGCAATATTTGGGGTTCATCAGGAGACATTAATGAGCCTGGGCACAATTGCCCATTACAGCAGAAAGAGGTATTGAATTCTCGTCATTTTCCAGTCTTGGGTGTGAGGAAACATTTCACTGCCCCAATTTATCTAAAACAAAAATTGAAGAAATTTTACAATTCGCCATGATTATAAAGTAACTATTATTTATGTTCTCCATCTCCTGTGTTTCCATGGTAACAGACAACAAACAAATCCCGTGTAGTCACATCTGGAAGACATATTTCTCCATCTGTCCATTACAACACGTCACTTAGAAAAAGGTGGGGGAGAGATCGAAGGCAATAGGACTGCAGGATCAGTAGGGCTGCAGGATCAGTAGGGCTTCAGGATCAGTAGGACTGCCTGATCAGTAGGGCTGCAGAATCTGAAGGGCTGCAGGATCAGTAGGACTGCAGGATCAGTGGGGCTGCAGGATCAGTACAACTGCCTGATCAGTAGGGCTTGCAGGATCAGTAGGACTGCAGGATCAGTAGGGCTGCAGGATCAGTAGGACTACAGGCTCAGTAGGGCTGCAGGATCAGTAGGGCTGAAGGATCAGTAGGACTACAGGCTCAGTAGGGCTGCAGGATCAGTAGGGCTGCAAGATCAGTAGGACTACAGGCTCAGTATGGCTGCAGGATCAGTAGGACTACAGGCTCAGTATGGCTGCAGGATCAGTGGAACTACAGGATCAGTAGGGCTGCAGGATCAGTAGGACTACAGACTCAGTAGGGCTGCAGGATCAGTAGGACTGCAGGATCAGTAGGACTACAGGATCAGTAGGCCTGCAGGATCAGTAGGACTACAGGATCAGTAGGCCTGCAGGATCAGTGGGACTGCAGGATCAGTAGGGCTGCAGGGTCAGTAGGACTGCAGGATCAGTAGGACTGCAGGATCAGTAGGCCTGCAGGATCAGTAGGACTGCAGGATCAGTAGGGCTGCAGGGTCAGTAGGACTGCAGGATCAGTAGGACTGCAGGATCAGTAGGTTTGCATTGAGACATAAAATAGGAGGCTAGCTTTTATCAAGATTATTTGCATATGAGCATCATTCTTCTTTATCTGATGCATAAGGAACATAACAACCAGGTGGTAAAGGTGGACAAAGCCTTTTAACAAAATATGCTGGTGTTCAGCTGGTATTTTATGCAGTTTGTGGTATGTACATAAAACTATCATTTGTTTTAGCAGCAAATTGCCCCAAACCACGCTGCTGTCTATACATAGAGGATGTCATGTGAGTGTCTCTAAAGCCAATTTGAGGAGGCAAGAAAAATGTTATAAAAAAACCCATAAAGGCTGGTATTGCTCATACCCCAAGTGGCCAATTTACTTTAGATTAATGGCCTAATCACCAAGTTAAAATTACTTTTCAATGTCACGGTTACATTCTTTCATCTTTTATACCAAAGGAGATTGAAACTGAATACAGAAGCCAGCCTGTAATAGTCTGTAATAGGAATAGTATAATTTATTCATGGATTTATCAATATATATTATTTTTATAATACAATTATGATTTTTTTTTTGTCATCTGAGCCATGATAATTTATCTTATATAGTTTATTATATGAGTTGTCTGGTTTAAAAAAACCTTTTAGGACCTTCCCCAATTAACCAAAGTAGAAGGTAAGTATAAGGATTGTCTCTCCTCTTGGATGACCCAACATGCATGCCGCCATGTTTTACATACACTACCCATTATTTAAGGAAGATTTGTGTAGTGCTTACTTTATCCTTTAGGGGTGCTGTAGGAAAATTTAACACTTTCTGCTGCGCTTCTCCACAAATCACAACTTCTAGGTGATGGTCCCATTAAATTGGACGTTGTGTACTTAGCAAATTGTTTGGTGACCTTTATAACCAAAAGGCATAGTCCAAAGCGTACTACCCTTTAAAGTCAAAGGCATACTACATTTTTATGAACCTGTGAAGTGTCACTAACAGAGGAACAGTTAAAGTATAAGTATGACGGTAGATTCTTGTGATGAGTATTGTTCTTCTAAACTCGAATTTCAGTGTCCAGATGCCTAGCAGTTTATGGAAGGCTACAGACTCTTGTAACACAGTTATAAAGACTGTTTTTCGATCCCCCATGGAGTGTCTGTTTTACTTTATACAGGAACCAGTTGCTAAGTTTACAAATTTCATTGGCATTGCTCATTCAAGCAAGTAGGGACCCATCAATCAGAAAGTCATGGCAACTCCATTGTTAGTGTTTCAACACTGCATTCACTTTCTGATAGAAAATTAACAGTACTTTCTTTATGACAACCATTTTTTATACATTTTTCAAATTTGCCTTTTTTTTGGTGTTTTTAACTGCAAAAAGCTAGATTAGAACGCATAGTAAGCATTCGCTTATATACTAGGGAGTTCTGCTCTAAAGATTTTGCCAAAATATAACCATCATGTGAATAGATTTTTTTTTTATAGACAGGAATTAAATTTGCCAAAAAAGGCACTTGGACATTACATTTCTACTTTTTCTGCATACCTACAAAATGTATGTGTTAGTAGAGATGATCTGGGTCACAGTCTCTATTTAGAATAACTGTTGCGAACATTTAGGCAATGCAGTTCTAGAATGTTTTATATTACTGAACATTTTCTTGGTCATTACCCATATTACCCAAAATGGAGTAATGTGCATGTGCATTAGAGGATTGCTGATAATGCAGCTGCCTTTTAAACAAGGTTTGTCATGTTTGAACTTAAGACTCAGTTATTATGTGCCTTAAAGGATTTTTTCAAGATGTTTTTCATATACGAGTCACATAGTAGAAAATGTTTTAAAATAATGAAATCCTCTCCTACTATGGCACCATTATTCCAGTGGTCCTCACTGGTACAAGAAGTGGTCAATCACTGGCCTGAGTTGTCACGTGCCATACACGGGATGTCTTCAGTAGAGATGAGCGAATTTGTTCGGATTTTGGCCCCAAATCTGATTTTGACATATTCAGGCTATATTAGAACACTATTCGTGTCGAATGTTTGTCTTATGTTCGGTTCCGAACATATTCGGTGATTTCTACTCCCATTGACTCTAATGACGTTCGGCTGTGTTCAACGAATATTGCAAAAACAATATTCAAATCCTATTGTGTTCGGAAGTGAATCCGAACAAATTTGCTCATCTCTACGCTACAGTCCATTTGTGACCAACGGAGGTTCAGCACTGGAGCTGCAGGGAATTTACGGTGTAAGTAATTATTTTAGAACATTTCTTAAATGTTTCCCAATTTTCTAAATTCCCTGAAAAGTCCTGTAAACTTTTTGCCAAGTTCAACAGAACCTTTGTTCTTAACGTATGCCATGGTTATTGTGTCCATGTCATGTCTCTTGGGGTTCCTAAACTGTCCTCTTGTGCTGTACTTTTGATTCTTACATTTATGTCATAACCTTGGGGTTACTTTGATATAACTATATCAAGTTAGGACTGGTTAGAGATGTTGAAAACAAAAGCGCTAGAAGACAATTAAACCAGCGAAAAACCAAGTTTAGTATCCTAGATTTATAGAAGGCATACAATTGAGGCAACACACATTCATAGAACTAACACCTACCTTACAAGAACTCATCACCACGAATCTACCATCCAGGTGAGGCTGAGATTGAAAAGAATATAAGTGTAAAATATCCAATTAGCACTTTCTCAGAGAACCTTAGCAAATTTGAAAATAAGAAATATCAGGATTTGTTATTTTCAAACCCACCACTTAATACTGAGTTCCCTACGTGGGATCAAAAAAACAAAGCTGTGTGACCCTCTACAACAGAGATCGGAAGAAAACGTATCCACGGCTTTTTATATGTGAGATGTAGCAATGCAATGTGAAGATATAAGCCTGATACCAAAGGACTGTGAAAGAACCCAACTGGAGAGAGAAATATTAGACACGAGAGAGGGGTGTACCACATGGACCATACCAACTTTCCTGTTACATGTGGGAGATTAGCAGGCGATCTGGGAAATATTGATTGAAGTACTGAAACATTCTGTTATTTTTATGGCAGGAAATTCAATAGTGCTACAAAGAAATTACACCATGTAATAAAAAATGTTGGGTAAGAACGAGAACAACTGATAATAATTACAGTGAAGACTGCGGGAAACTAAAATATGGGCTACAACGTCTGAGAGTTTTTTAACTTCAGTCAAGTATCCGACTTTCCTTATTTTCCTGCAGGATAACCTATACAGAAAAGTCACTGAGTAAAATGATATGACCTGTACAATAATAAGAAAGTCTTGGAAACACTATGAATTGGGTGAATCATTTTAGGTGATAATGTAAAGGTGACCATACTCATAGCTATGGGCAGAAAACTATTCCTTCTAATCCCCCACATACATGCAGGCTCATCTTGGCTAAGAGAGGAGTAGGCCGCCTTCAGATACCGGCTTATCTCCTGTGGAATCAAAGGATCAGGCATGTTGAAATTCAGCATGCCCACTCCTATCTTACGACATCTGTTGTAAAAATGGAGAAGATACACATATTTCATCATCGGTTGCTTCAGCTGAAATTTGGATTCAACTAATTAGGGTGGCAATCAGGAATAGAGGGATGAACGAAAATACGTTCTTCGAATTATTTTTCACTACTTTAAGCCTGGTTTAGTACTTTAATAATCCCTTCTCAAAAACTTTTGCAATCTTGTAGTGGGTCCTTGTGAATGTTGTGCACATTTCGGTCTGCTGATCCCTGGCTTTGTGTTTTTTGTGTATGTATAAACATTTCCTTGTCAGTATTACACTTGTGTTTGCTGAGATTTGCAGAGAGCGCAGTTATTGGCACTCATCGAAGTCTGTTTAATGTATTAGTTATTCTCAAAATGTGTGTCTATGGCGGAAGCAGGGCTGACACTGTCCATGTGAACCTTGACAGCTGTGGGGAGCGTAGAAGAACGCATCTCCAGGAAACTATCTTTCCTATTGCACTAATGCCATGCACCATTATCTAATTGTGTCCTCATTGCTTCTAATGATCCCTAATCCAATTTCTCACCTGATCTTTGGCTGGAAACTTCCAGTGGATGAACAATTTTCTTTTTTCCGATCTACTAAATATAAAATTAAAGCTCCTTCATGAAACTTAAAGCAATTTATCAAATGTAAGCTATGTATCAAGAAGAAGACTTTTCTTTACTTAAGCAGCATTAAATTTTTTGTCACGTCTTTGTTGCTTTCAGCTGTTTCTGTTGCTTTTGTCACTGGGGCTTTTTAAGTCTCTAAATTTCCTGTTTTTTTTCATGAAACAGCACATGTACATTAGCCACAGCGAATAGACTCTGACGTTATGTACTATTAAGGCATCTAATGAGCGTGTGTAAAGGTCACTATGAAGAAAGGGGGAACAGGGTGGGCTGTGACATCGCTTACTTTGATTGTACTCCTGCATCTAAGAATATGGATTCTTGTTAAAAAATGTTTCCTAAAATTACAGGAAGTACGAGTCTGAAAAAGTCAGTCTGAAAATTGCAATTTTTTTTTTTAATAAAGATCATGATATGAGAAAGAAAACATTGGCAAAAATTTGTAATTGTAAAAAATTTATTGCAGAAACCTGATTTAAATAATAGGCATTTTATGATGATAACTTCTCTTTGAGGTTTGAGTTTATTCCAACTCCTGGTTATCATATGACTACTGTTATGGCAGCCTTTTGTCTCTGTTTAGTTTTTTTGCCTTTGGTCTTCACACTTCATCCATCCATCATTTTCAAGTTTATTTTTTATCACCGCTGGCTTACTCTACATAAAAAATAATAAAGCTCACCAGACCACTGCTACCACTCATTTTGACTTTTAAACTCTTTCTTTTTTTTTTTAATGGACGTTCTAAAAGTTTTCAGTAAAAAAAAAGCCAACTTGGAGAACGAGACTAGGCAATGTAGAATACATTAAGAGATGTTGCAGGAGGCGTAAGGAAGGTGATATCATGTCCAATGAGTAAAGCCATTCTCCTTTATATAAGAGAGCTCAAGAAAAGTATTTTTAGAGAAAAGACATGAGTTCTTGGATGACATGTTTGAGGGAATTGATGAAACCAACTCCGGGTTACTTTCTAGGTGGTTGGTTAGAGTCCATAGTAATATCCTTATAGGTTTGTTCTTTTATAAGAATTATTCAACAGTATTTAACGGTATTTAAGTATTATCTTTCTTATTCATATAGATCATCTTCTTGGGGGTTGGGTGTTGAGGAAGGTCTTAGAAGGAGTGGGGAGGCCAGGACAAGCAGGCTCGGCCATCTTTTTATTGTTTGCCATACGTTGACTATACTTCCAGGCCTTAGGCGTAGAGCAGAGCCAACTACATGGAGTCAGTTTTGGGGTACAAAGAGTTTCTTCAGCTCCATAATATGAGCACTGATTTTAGGAAAGCATAACTCAGTCATATAATGTTTTTTTAAGAATACCGTAATACATATGTCTTGAAATCAGACACACGCTAGAAACCTAAGAGTGCCAAAGGAGGTCTCTGAACAACTGAGAGATTTATGGAGACATAGCGCTTTAGAATGTAATAAGATCTTATATTGGTGTATATTTGTAGGACATTATCATTTCTTGACCCTAAAAATGAGGATAGCTCGAATTTTACCAGACCTTCCATATCTTCTCACATGTCAAGAATGTTCCATGTGAGAAAACATAACTCACAGCTAGATTGGATTAGGATTCTTGACCATCGATACATATCTTTGGGTATAGACGCATATTAGACAAATAATTCAATGTAAGTATTGAACTATATGTTTATTTTTTCTTGGTGACCCGTACATTTTTTAGAATGGATCTTCTATATGGCCTCACAATAGAAAATAAATCTTGGTATGGTTGTACAAAATATTATCTTTGCAAATATTCATTTGATTGCCTTGGCTATTATTCTGTAGAAGTTTCTTCTTATAGAAATTCTTCCTGAGAGTTTCCAGCATTATATTGTAACATATTAGGCTATATTATAAAGCTAAAACGAGGAGCTAATATAAAAACAATTACGGAGCTTTCTATGGTGGTCCATTTTGCATTTGACTTACAAAGTATATCCATCACCCCTGTGCAGCGGTGGAAGCTTACGTTCAGGAACAACTCTACAATGTTCCATTTTCAGAATGACGTATAAAATAACACTGCATTCTCCATGCAGCACAGGAATGTGCGGTATTGTTATTACAACATAGATTTATACCACCTTACTGTCCATAAACTGTCACATTTCTTGGACTCATGCCCATAGAGGGAATAGGCAAAGTGCAAGCTATTTAATAAACAGTGAAACCAACGCAGGGTTAAATTGTAAGGTTTGGTCATTCATTTAGATTAAAAATAGAATTGTAATTATTTTGATCTCTTAGAACCAAGACTTTAATAAAAGCAATTTATAATGATAAGACCATGGGCTTCTAAACTTTGCCATATGCTTAGACAGCTGGCTCTTTCACTCCTTTATGAATATAGAGCCCTATCCACCTTAAAGTGAATCTGTCAGCAGGATTTCACACCCCAAACTACTTAAGTCCAGCAATACCTTTATATGGCCGGTCTTTTCCTTTGTTACTGCGAAATCAGCATTTGAATTGATATGCAAATGAGTCTGATGAACTATTTGTAGATCTGAAGCCTCTGTCACTCCAGCTCTATTCCCATTCAGCCCCGATTCCTCATAGTTGACTAACAGGAGTAGCTTACTTGCATATATACATTAAATAGTTGTTGTTGTTTTTATTTTGGTTTTCTTGAGTGGAGGTGTGTGTGGCGGGGGAGGTCCTGCAGACAGATTCCATTTAAATGGGAACTATGCTTTCAACAAATCTACAGATTTATTCATTGGATGAATCAATAGTACCAGTGAATTAAAAAAAAAACTTTGTAGTATATCTAATCAGAGATATTTGCTTTTTTATACATTTATGAGTCACTTTTCCCCTCCACCCCACATCCTCATCTCATCAATCAATCTAAAGACAGCTTAAATCTGTTTAGCTCATACAAGATGGACTACCAGCACAGTGAGGTGTCTGATTACAGAATCAGAGGCGGTAGGGGGGTAAAGAAGGGTAAAGCCAAACTCATGCAGAGAAAAAGTTCATGCTGTAGCTTTTTAGCAAGTATATTAGATTATGCCAGAGCTGACTTCACAGCTATACTGCTCAGTACTACTCCTTCAGGTCTGTTTTGTTTTTGTCTGTGTACCAAAGAAAGGAAGAGCAGATATCTCTATCTGTGTACATAGATGTATACCCATGAGCTTGGAGATCAATTGCAAATTAGAGATAGAATGAGTAGAGTGATAAACTGGTAAACAATGGAGTATTGATGTCATACAATGGTCAGAATATGTGTTATTCCTCACCTATGCACATGTGACTGTTTATTCTGAAATGTTAATTGAAAGTGTAGTAGCCTTGTGCCAAATTCATGAAAGGAGTTGTCTAGTCACTCTCCTCTGAGCTCTCCTGCGGCTGTTGTGACATGTGATCCTGGCAACCTATCAGCGCTCATATCACTGTTCCCGCCTTCGGACAAATTGAACATGAAGAGGAAGTCAGAGATCAGCTGCAGCCCAGACTTCCTCTTCATGTTCAATTTGTCCGAAGGAGGGGAGAGTGACGCTGGTGCTGATTGGGCGCCAGCATCACGTGTCATAACAAATGAACGGGAGCCACGGGGAGAGCGAATGTCGATACTGCGGCATCTACACCAGCACAGGAGGTGAGTGTAGGCTTTTTTACTTTTTTATTTGATCGGGGCCAAGCGTGGGGTATGACAAGGAGTTGGCCAAGTAGTTGAAAACTTTCTTAAGTAATGTGCACCTCTGAGAAGATACTCCAAACTCATTTAGTGACATACTCCAGCGAGCTCTTCAGTAAAGCAAACCTGTCACGAGATTTGGTCGATATAAGATGCGGCCACCGCTTTTCAGGGCTTATATACAGCATTCTATAATGGTGTAGATAAGCCCCCGATTCGACCGGAAAGATAACAAAAATAAATTTTATTATACTCACCCGGGAGGCGGTCTGGTCCGATGGATGTCGCAGGTCCGGGTCTGGCGCTTCCCATTTTCTTATGATCACCGCCCTCCTGCTTTCTTCATGGCTCCCCGGCATCGCTCTCTCGTGCAGGTGTACTTATCTGCCTTGTTGAGGGCAGAGCAAAGTACTGCAGTGCGCAGGTGCGAGGAAAGGTCAGAGAGGCCCAGCTCCTGCGCACTGCAGTAATTTGCTATGCCTCAACAGGGCAGATAAGTACGCCTGCGCAGGAGCGCGATGCCAGGGAGCCATGAAGCAAGAAGGAGGGCGGCATTGCAAGAAGATGGGAAGCGCCGGACCTGCGACACCCATCGGACCGGACCACCCTGCAGGTGAGCATAATAAAAATCATTTTTCTTATCTTTCAGGTCAGATTGGGTGCTTATCTACAGCATTATAGAAAGCTGTATATAATCCCTGAAAGGGAGTAGCTGTATCTTATAGCGGCCAAACCTGTGACAGGTTCCCTAAGAATCATATGATTAATGTATTAGGGCCTTTGTCTTCGGTTGATGAATAAGCAAATTACTGATAAAAGTATTTTGAGTGCTTATTAGATTGAGTCATAATAATGTACCTTTTATTCTGGACCTGGGCAGGAATTGGCAGTATTTGTGATCCCATTTCACAGGAGAACAATATAAAATTAGGTATGACCATTCCATTTGACCTCGGAATAATGCAGTATTTTATTTTCTTATATTTTTTCAGCCTTAGAAACATAGTAATGTAGTTTACATATTCTAGAAAAATGTTAACCCAGACCCAATTTTATGAAGTGTCCCCATGTGTACATGCATTTAATTCATCTCCCCCATTCTGTTTGTTTTCCGCAGGAAAATAACTGTAAGATAAGCAATTTTGTGCACTAGATTATAGCCTAAGATGTGGAGCAGAATCTAGGTTTATACCAGTAATTTACACTAAGAACTAAGAACTGCTTTTCAAACCTCAAGCACAAAGTTGGCTTTAAAAGGGATTTTTGTAAAAATATATTTTATTTCAAGGTTTATACAAAAACATGTTCAGGCAGGCTGTGGTTTGGCAAAGCAAAAGGGTTTTAATCACCATGGTTACCTTTTGATATCAAATTATTCTTGTTTTTCTTAATACACATCAAAAGTGAAATACTTGGAAAACACTAAAACTTTCATTTGCCCTGAAGTAGCACGATAAAAATCTGACATGTGACATTAAATGACAGTAAAATGTGGTTTGTGTTTAGCTCATGTTACACATCGTGCAAATCCAGGCTCTCCATATATGATTAGTAATTTCATAAATGCTAAAAATGTTTTTTACGCCTTCAGGAATGATTAAATAATAGTTGTCTGCTCACTAATGTGATTGGATGGCCATATAGTGACCTTGCACTACTGGGGTCCTGGGTTCAAGTCTGACCAAGGACAACCTCTGCATGGAGTTTGTATGCTTTTCCTGTGATGGCGTGGGGATTTCTCTGGGTACTGATTAACTCACTTTCTGGGTACTGAATAATTGGCTTTCTGTGAAATTATCCTTATTGTTGTGTTAGAGATAAGGAAGTTCTATTGAGGACCAGAAATGACATGAATGGTGACAATCTGCAGAAAGTATTAATACATTTTTACCTGTTATACTATTTGGGTTAGCAAATAGGGGGAGATGTCATGGTTTTGGACATGACAAACAGTAAAGCCACTGACTTCCTTTTTATTTTAAGCACTACCTGTAAATAAAGATCCTCACACACGTAAGATAAAAGTTGGCTGGATTTCCAATTTCCATGAGATCAGCCAACCTTCTAATGTGAAAGGGGAGCCTATCGACTTTTCTCCAACCTATGATGTTGAAAGAGAAGGATCCCATTGTTACGATTTCGATAGACAATCCTTTTGGTCAGTGTGGAAATAAACCATTTCCCAAAGAGTCTGCAATGTTTCAATGGTTCTCGCATAGAGAACACAGGAGTTCAAACCGTCCTGTGTATGGGAAAGGTTGGAGAGATAGCTGTTTGCCGACTGCTCATTCATCCTGATCATTGGCTTAACTATAATAGGTTGCATTTGCACTTGGACAATAGAGCCTAGGGGGCCCAAAAGGTGCCTTTGGCCCATATCCCAAACCATTTTTGTACAGATAGATGTCTCGTTTGACTCATTTGAGATTGTTTTCCTCCTTTTAGAGCTAATTTGGATACATTTTCAGATGGAGCGTTGGCTGTGAGTATGTCTTTATCCATCAGTTGGGTTCCTTCAATAAGATCTACCTCCATTGCCAGAGGATTTAATGTTTGAAGGTAGACTCATTTTTTTTATAGAATTTTGAATCATAGCATAAAAAGACCAAGCATTCATAGAAAATGAAAAGTAGGAACAAAAATGAGCCTAGAGCCAAGGGATCACAAAGTCAAGGTTAAATTGGGACTCTTTTTTGGTATTGAATAACCCCACCACACCACTAACCACCTACAATTGGGTGCTTAGTTGACCCTTTATCTTTTTCAGAATTCTTGGGTGAATTGTGTTATTTTAGGGCTTGTGAGGAATAGACCTGTCATCCTAGACTGGGCCCCTTTCTCAAGAAGCACTATTATTGTGACATGGTTAACCTTTATACTAGGTACATTTTTGGTCAGGAAAAATCAAAATGGTCTATTTGGCCTGTCCATTTTCCCTTATATATTTTTTTCCTATTCTGTAAAATTTCTTTTCCAATAATTTTATTCAAGTTTTCAAATTTTCAAGGACGGGAAGGGAAACAATAGGGAATAAGGAAGGGAAAGAGGGAGATAGAAGGTAAGGGAAAGGAAAAAGCAGGAAAGGGGGTGAAGGAGGAAACAATATGAAATTGTATGAAATTGTAACTATAGTACATTAGTGACAAAGTTTATAACATAAAATGGACTAATAAGAAAGAAAAGAGACAAGTACATGTCGTATATTAGGGAAACAATTCCATCCATTTGGACCATTTTTTTAAGAATTTATCGCAGTGGTTATTAACCAATGCAGGTTTATATTCAAGCGATTTATGAAGTGTGATTTTATCAACAATGTCTTGAAAATAGGGTGACTGATATTTTCCAGTAGAGAGCAATGCTGTTTTTGGTTACCAGTAGGATGTGGACTATTAATAATCTCAAATGTGGGTAAATTTTTTCAGTATTTAGTGTGGGAAGGGCCAATTGAGGTGTTAGTAGAATTTGTTTAGAAGAGATGGCATTAATAAGAACCAAAACTTTCTTCCAGAGGGGACGGATTTTCGGGCATTGCCAGAAAATGTGTAGGAGATTACCATAACGACCACAGTTTCTCCAACCTATTCTGTATAATTTCTGTGTATCCCTCTGCATAGCTAAGAGTTATAGTTTTGCAAAACTTGGTGGGCCACAAGTAGGACACTGCTGTTGTTTTATGGTAACAAGTTACAACTTGCCTACTTTGGACACATCATACTAAGAGAGAAATCACTGGAGGTCATGGTTGGAAGAATAGAAGGAACAAAGTAAAGAGGAAGACTAGCAACCTGATGGCTTGATAATATCAAGATAACGGTGGCGAAGACCCTGGTGGATCTAGCTAGGCTTTCACAAGATCAATCTTCCTACAGATCGTTCATCCATTAAGTCGCCATGGCTTGAGATCGAGCCGAAGGCCGTTAAATAATAAGTGATATTAACACTAACATTATGATTTATTACAGTGCCCAAATTATGACATAAAGTATAACATAGTACTCACATTCACACTAATGATCAAGATTTAATTGAATTTGGTACTTCACATTCATTCATGTGTCTCTATTCAGCCATGCGAATTGCTAAAAGCATATAGAATAGCGGACTGGACTGATATCATAGCGATGAATGTTTCTTTGTGCGTGTCTGCCGCACAGTCTATTGATCACTAGTCCGTAGACGAGGAAGGTTCAACCATAACTAAGCTAAGAAAATGAAGAGTATGAGTAGCAGTAAAAATGAATTACTCAGTTTTCAGAGCTCCCTATCAGCAAGAAGTTTTATTATTATAGCTTGTGTAAACTGAACAGCATTTGGCCTTTGATGGGTTAAATCGTCCATATGGGTACAGCAGGGAGCTTGGTATGGCATTGCTAATTACTAAGTACAGATTTGTGAATATGAATGGTTTAATCAGCTCCTGCTCACACAGAGAACCATTCATGTCAAGGGTAAACTGAAGTAACGGAGGTCGAAGGTTTAACATGTGCCTAGTGGGACCCGGCTTTATTAAACTAGTTCTGTGTGGTAGCTCCTCGAAAGAAAATCCAGCGTTTATTTCTTTCTCACAAGTTCTTCTTATGAGACCATTATGACCATGGTAGAAAAATAAACATTAGTCATGTTAACAGGAGACGGACTAATGAACGGCAGAATGCATTCATATGCTAGGATGTAGTCATTTAATTGCTATTTTATCTTCAGGAAAATTAAAAAAAAATCCTTGTAAGTCTTTTTTATTTAGTTGCATATTATACATTGATTTTAATAAATACTGGCAGATTTCTTGGAAAATACCTTTGAATGGGTTTGTCTCTATAACATTACAGGGGCAGACACTGACAGAAGGGGGCCCATGAGCAAGAACAGTATATAGGCCCTTTGCTGGCCAATAGTTCATCATAACCCCAATCCTGTATGTGTCTGTGTTTGCAGCTTTGGAAGTGACCCCTTTAAGTTTTGGCCCCTGGGCGTCTTCTCTGATTGCCCCAATGGAATATCCTTCCTTGCAAATTTTGTGAACCTTAGAGTACATTCACATGAACAAATTTTCAGTACATATGCTGCTGTGTGACCCGCACCACAATTGTGGGTTACCAGGGA